>SJYC01010729.1:0-35022 GCA_006408675.1 Madoqua kirkii | reverse complement strand
TTGGAACTGAGGAGTCCTAACCACTGGCCTGCCGGCCACGTCCCATTGTTCTGCCTTTTAGAAAGCCCCTGTTGCTCCATCCACCTGGGTCCCTACTCTCCTGATGGGAGTGGGCTCCCTCCCCAGGTCGGGTATGATCAGGACTGCCGGTGGAGACTGCTGCTGTCTTCCTAGAAGACTGGGGTATAGTTGATGAGGAGAGGACCCAGAGGAACAGAGTTACTGGGAAACATCTGCCATTGGGCTGCGCAGCGCCTAAGGTTATGTGCCTGCCGCTGCCTCGTGAACCATCCTGAAGGTATTTTCCCAGCAGCTGGAGAAACCCACAGTCCAGAGAGGTGGTTTCTCTTTGGGTGAGGTGGACTCTTGAATGGGAAAGAGGGCCAGGCAGAAGGGATTCCCTCTTGCTCAGCAAGTCCATGGTTAAAGATCAGGAGAGCTGAAGAGTGCCTTTTCTGGAAGTGGGCCCTTCTTCGGCCCCCAGAGCCCCAGCTGGTGAGTCATGAGGCCTCAGGCTGACCACCTCCAAAGTCAGAGTCAGGGCACCCCGCCCCGCCCCATCCTACCCTTTCAGCTCCCCCTGCAAAGGGGAAAGAAATGTGTGTCATTCATACATTTCTGAAAACAGCAGTCGCAAATAATAACGTGTCTTATTTGATGGAGAAGACAAGTGAGAAGAGGAAGGGGATGGCAGGGCCCTCTGCGTGCTCTTTTGCAGTTTTAAGGTGGTGCGTGAGTTTCTCCTCCATCTCCTATGGAAGTGACCGTTCTTAGGTTGCCTGCTCACTGTCAGCCTCAAGCGAGGGTTGGTTTTCCTCCACACCTTTTCTGGGCACAGAGCCAAACTGTGGGCACAGTCTGTGCTGTTCACAGACACTTTTGGTAAAAACACTGGTTAACCCCCTAAAGAGACCTAGGCTAGCGTCCAGGGTCACGATGGCCGTATTCTTCATCCACAGGAAATACGTGATTCCCAGTTCATTCAGGAAAGGGTTCTCTGCTGGGAGAGATGCATGGAGAAAGTTCTCCTGTGTTCCATGGAGACAGGTGGAGAGGCTGGGAGGCAGTTGGATATATTCAACAATAGAAAGCACACGAGAGTTCAATGTGAACATTCTTGGGTCTTAACTTATGCCTTGATTATTAAAGAGAACCTCTATTTCCTCATCTGTAAAATGGACTCAATACTACCATCACTGGCTTATGATGAAAGATAATCAAGGATCCTTGGAGTATTTGAACAACGTGGCAGTCAGCACTATTATTCTTTTTAATATTTTTTTATTTATTTAGGGCTTCTTTTGTGGCTCAAAGGATAAAAAAAAGTCTGCCCGCAGTGCAGGAGACCTGGGTTCCATCCCTGGGTTGGGAAGATCACCTAGAGAAGGAATTGCTAACCCACGGCAGTTTTCTTGGCTGGAGCACTCCATGGACAGAGGAGCCTGTGGGGCCGCCAAGAGTTGGCCGTGACTGAGCCGCTTGCGCTTTCACTTTCCTGTTATCTGTTTGGGTGCGTCAGGTCCTCGTTGCGACAGGCAGAATCTTTCACTGTGGCGTGCGGGCTTCTCCAGGTGTGGCGTGTGAGCTCTGGGCAGTGATGCCTCAGTAGTTGTAGCCTGTGGGCTTAGTTGCCCCATCACATGTGGGGTCTTAGTTCCCAGACCAGAGATCAAACCCATGTGCCCTGCATTGGAAGGCAGAGTCTTAAGCTCTGGACTGCCAGGGAAATCCCCACTATTGTTACTGATAACAACACACAGGCTGGGCGTCCGTGCAGTTTCTGTGCGTTGGAGAGGCTTGCTGTGGTCAAGTCCTTATCAAGTACCTAGAGCTTGCTGGGCAGCAGAGAGCCCACAGACAGCTCTGCAGGGCAATTCCTGCTGAAATGCAGCCTTGAAGTGGCCACCTCCTCCTAGGCTTTCCACTGCGGAAAATCCAGTCATCACCAGTGCGTGCAGTGGGAGAGGAACTGAGGAGTGACTGGGTGTGTGTGGGCTCTGGCCTTTGGGGGCTGAAGACTCCAAACTCTGCACTATGTCCAGGCTGGCCTTGCTCTGGAAATCTGGTGGGGAGGGCTGATACAAATACTAAAATGCCATCTTATTTGGGGGCACTTCTTATTGGCCCCCAATTTAAAGAAAAATTTTTTTATCTCCCTCATTATTTTTAGGGAGAGGTGTGTGGTTCAGGCAGGAGTTCTGGGTCTGATACCTGGATTCAGACCCACCTTTGTCTTTTGCTTGATTACTATCAAACTGCTTGATCCCAGCTTCAGCTCATTTGGACAGAGATCATGCCTATGCTCTGTCATGTCCGACTCTGGGACCCCATGGACTGTAGCCTGCCAGGCTCCCCTGTCCATGGAATTTTCCAGGCAAGAATACTGAAGTGGGTTGTCATTTCCTTTTCCAGGGGAATCTTCCCAATACAAGGATCAAACCCACGTCCCCAGTGTCCCCTGCATTGGCAGGCGGATTCTTTACCACTGAGCCACCCTGTCTTTTACTACCTGTGTGATTTGGTCCAAGTTACTTTTGAAGCGTCAACGGCCTCTTTTGCAAAGTGAGGGTTTGTCGAGATGACACATGTAAATTTCCTATCAGAGTTTCCAGCACACAGAAAACAGCTCCATAAACAGCTGTTGGTTTTCAATTGAATTCCACTGAGCGTACCTCGGCCTCTAGATTGAGATCGAGGGCAACTCAGATAACACAGTCGTCGCTGATCCTTTAAATGTTGTTCGTAATTTGAGAGTGACAGGTCCCAGTAATTTGCCATCTTACAACCTATATTGTGCTCAGTCCCACGTTCCTTCCAGAGTAAAGGTTTCTGGCAGGACCGCACACCTTTATAGTCACATGCGTCTGAAGACTAGTTTTGTTTCCTCTGTGGCTTCTAGGGGTTCGTTTACTTTACCGTCCAAAAGCAGAAAGTTGTTTGGGGACATGCCATCCCTCTGTGCTGTTTCCTTAGTCGTCAGATCCCACTAGATGTTTGAAGACCTGCACAGCGGCCCCTCTCTGGAGCAGTTTCCACACATCTTACCTCTCTTTTACGTTTTTTTCCTGTTTCCCTTTTATTCTGAAAATTCTGATGGCGCCGCAATATTGATGCGGTTCTTCAGTTTCGTCGTTTAACATGCACTTTCCCATGCGGTGTATTTGGATGTGTGCCCTTAAGGTAGAGAATTCTATGAGGCCCGAGGAGCTTCCCTTGTCTCTGGTTGCTATTTTTTTCCCCTGGTTTATATTGGTTCACCTCGTCCAGCTGGGATTTTATTCTGCTTGCTATATCGGAATTCCGAAAACATTTCCCCCCACTTTCTTTTTCTCCCTGCAACAGCACCTTACATGATTAAAAATATGTTTCTGGGAAAATGATTCCTTGAGTTAGCATTTTGACACCACACTTAATAACTATTAGGATATGAGCGTGGGTATGTTGTTTTAGTAGGACACCTATGTATTTTCTTTCTTGTTTTTATTCTTCAACTAAAGAATATTTTCTTTAAAAAAAAATGTTGTACGTTGTGTTGGCGTCTGCCATGCAACAGTGTGAATCAGCCGTAATTACACACATCGCCTCCCCGCTAAGCTCCCTCCCCTCTGCCCATCCCACCCCTCCAGCTCATCAGGAAGTGCAAGATCCGGCTCCCTGTGCGGCACAGCAGCTTCTCACTAGCTATCCATCTTACACCCAAGAGCGTACTTTCTCCGTCCGTCCCACCCTCTCCCTCCTGCGCTGTATCCACAAGTCCATTCTCTACATCTGTGTCTCCATCCCTTCCCTGCGAATAGGTTCATCAACGCCATTTTTCTAGATTCTATGTATTCCACCTCATCCTCTGTCATCCCCTTTCTCTTCCTGCTCTGAATCTTTCCCAGCATCAGGGTCTTTTCCTATGAGTCGACTCTTTGCTTCAGGTGGCCAAACTATTGGAGTTTCAGCTTCAGCATCAGTCCTTCCAATGAATATTCAGGGTTGATTTCCTTTAGGACTGACTAATTTGATCTCCTGGCTTTCCAAGGAACTGTCAAGAGTCTTCTCCAGCACCCCAATTTGAAAGCATCAGTTCTTCGGTACTCAGCCTTCTGTATGGTGCAGCTCTCGCATCCATACATGACTACCGGAAACACCATACCTTTGACTATACGGAGCTTGGTCAGCAAAATGACATCTCTGCTTTTTAATACACTGTCTAGGTTTGTCATACTTCCGTTCCAAGGAGCAAGCATCTTTTAATTTCGTGGCTGCAGTCACCATCCACAGTGATTTTGGAGCCCAAGTCATCCATACATGACTACCGGAAACACCATACCTTTGACTATACGGAGCTTGGTCAGCAAAATGACATCTCTGCTTTTTAATACACTGTCTAGGTTTGTCATACTTCCGTTCCAAGGAGCAAGCATCTTTTAATTTCGTGGCTGCAGTCACCATCCACAGTGATTTTGGAGCCCAAGAAAACAGAATTTGTCACAGGATTTGTCACAGGATTGTGTAGCTAGTATTTAGAGACCCGTAGCTTCCTCAAGAGGCATGTGCCAATTAGCCAGGGGTTCTTCCTCTGTGAAGTAATTTTGTTCTTCTGAAAATTCTTCATTCCTTTTCTCTCTCTCTCTTTTTTTTTTTTTTTTTAAATTTAAGGAAGTAGAGTTCAAAATCCCTGACTCTGGGTCCTTTTGAGCTTCTGCTCCACCACAGCTGTGTGAAATTAGGTGTGTGAGGTAGTGAACCTCAGTTTCTTTATACATAACATCAAGGTGATCAGAATCCAACATCATAGGATACTTGTGAAGATTGAAAGTGAGGTGAAAGTGAGAGCTGCTCAGTCGTGTCCACCTCTTTGCAACCCCATAGACTATGCAGTCCATGGAATTCTCCAGGCCAGAATACTGGAGTGGGTAGCCTCTCCCTTCCCCAGGGGATCTTCCCAACCCAGGGATGGAACTATGTCTCCCACGTTGCAGGTGGATTCTTTACCTGCTGAGCTATAAGGGAAGCCTAAGAATACTGGAGTGGGTAGCCTATCCCTTCTCCAGAGAATCTTCCCAACCCAGGAACTGAACCAAGGCCTCCTGCATTACAGGCAGATTGTTTACCAACTGAGCCACCAGGGATCAAATAAGATTAAGTAACACACACCTTAATCTTCGATCACTTCTCCCTGGTGATCTCCCCGGTGATGGGCAGTGGGGCCTGGCATGCTGTAGTTCATGGGGTTGAAAAGAGTTGGACATGACTGAGCGACTGAACTGAACTGGACTGAACACATACCTTAGCTTAGTGCTGTCCATGAAAAACACACAGCAAATGTCTGTTGCTTGGATAAATGAATGGATGGATGAATAAGAGAATGAGTTGGACCTATGATATGCCAGTCACTAGGCAGTTATACTATTTCCCTAGCAGCTCAGCTGGTAAAGAATCTGCCTGCAGTGCAGGAGACCCCAGTTCAATTCCTGGGTTGGGAAGATCCCCTGGAGAAGAGAACAGCTACCCACTCAAGTATTCTGGCTTGGAGAATTCCATGGACTATACAGTCCATGGGATTGCAAAAGCTGGACACGACTGAGCGACGTTCACTTTTACTTTGGCATACATATAAAGGATAGTTCCCTTTATTCTTTTCATCATTTAACATACAGTAGGAAAGTCTCTGGCTCTGGGCAAAGCTTGATTTGTCTGCCATGGGGAAACCTTGAGAATTTAATGACCAACTGAGAGAAAAGGTGATACTAATGGAAGGTGGTGACTTATATAAACGAGTGCCAAACTATCACAGTGATGACACGGTCCAACAGAAGGTGAAGTTTCCACCCTTATTTTGCTCGGAGACCAAGGAGTGCCGTCCTCTGTTCTAGGCACTTTGGGGTTCTATATCTTGTTTGCTGAGGACCAGATGAAAGGACGGGAACTGTGATTGCATTCAAAATGTAATCCAAGAGGAAGGAATGCGCTTCTTCAGAGTGGGCCCTGGTGGCTCGTGACTGGATGACTGTGGCACTTCCGTTACATAATGACATCATTATCTTTGCCTCAGGAAATGCAGGAAAATGCTCTTCTCTGATGGAGCTGCACTGTAGGGTTTCTGGAAAGGTCTAGTATTTGAAATTGTAATTCTAGTGAGTTATCCTTTTTAACAGAAGTCTTTATTGGGCTGGCAAGATTTGGAGTAAATTAAGTTCATTTACTTAAGCAGGCGTTCATTTACGTTCATTTTTCTCTTCGCTCGTTCATTGATTCACACATTCAGAATTCACTGAATTCTTGCTTTTCGCCAGGCGTTGTCATCATGGGGTAGTTAGTCTTGAGAGGAAGGCAGTTCATCACTACTTTTTTCATTGACTTTTAATTTCATTTAATGAAAAACTCTTGCCTTAAATTAACACAATCTGCTAAGTAGTACAAAGAGAAAATATTCTCGTAATGTTAATGCAAGATCTAGGATTGTTATATATTTTTTAAAAAGACCTGAGAGAAAGCCCACAACTGATGAAGGAACAGACTTCTGAAGGGAAAGATGAGCCTGAATCTTTTCTCATCAGTGGTTTTAAACTGATGATATCAAGAAATGCAAATTGGTCATAGCAATAGATTCAGTGTATCTCCCATTCGCTCATCTGCTAATAAATGCCACATTAACGATCAAATGACATAGTGGGCAGAAAAATGTGTTACATAAAGTGCTATTTAAGTTGAAAGCATAATTATCCTCCCGTTAATAATTGACCTTTTGGATTTGGTGACTTTATTTTCCCTTTATAAGTCAAGCAGTTAAGAAATCTGGGAGGAGTGTTGGATCTTTTCTTATGGGGACAAAATTCACTGACCATATTATACAGCTTAAGCAAGTCAGACTTGTAATGATTCTCAAGAGCGTGGTTGAGAGGTCTAAATGGACAAGGATGTCTCCCTTTTGAGACGGTGTGACTATGATATCTATGGAGTACTGGTATGTACATTTCTTGACTCTTGGTTTCATGGGTATATTCCTATTCTCATTTGCTTCCCTATGGTTCTCAAACCAATATGGCACTATCTCATGGTGGGTAACAGGATGAACGTAGCCAACTTTTCACTACCACAATGATAGGTGATGCTACTGGCATTTATTGTCAGGGAGCTGGAGAAGATAAATGTTCTACTCAGTTAAAAAACTATTAAGAAACGTCTTACCTGGCCTTCTTCCCATCCAGTTTACTCCTCATCTTGAAGGTAGTGTCGCTAGATAAAATCTAAGCATACAAATGCAATACATGGGACATAATTAATACTACAAAATCACTTGCTCTATATCTAACAATCTGAGTTAACTAGATGCCCCTTGTCTTTCTTTTTTAAAGCTGGCAGCCCTACCAAAGGACCCCAGTTCATGCTCAAACATGAAATCTAGACAATTCCAGAGCAGTTCCAATGGAGTGTGAACACTATACATGACATGGGAAAATCTCGAAGAGTGTTACTTGGCCCTTTATGCATAAGAGTCTCACCTCTGCTTACATTCAGCAACTGTTCTCATGAGTCTTAGCTAAAGAATTAAACACCTCAGCAGTGGGTCATGGTGTAGGGTGGTGGGGGGGGGGGCAGTAGGCTAAAGCCTGACTGATTTGGAATTAAAGTCCATATTGCAGGCCTTCCACAGTTGACTATGCTGCACGTGGGCAGGTACTGAGCACACAGGAGTGAGTACTATCACTCCTGAAAGGAGCTTACAGTTTAACAAGGGAGATGGAGATAAGCAATTAACTCCAGTGCAATAATATCCCCACAGTGGAAGCGTAAGGCTAACAAAGTCCTTGGGGCATAAAGAAGAAGGTGATCAAATCTGCTTCCAGGAGAGAAAGACTCAAACTGGTGAAGGGGTCTTTCCAACCTTCTAAAACCTTTGGTTCTTTGAAGCCATGACAGAAAACACGCTACCAGGATATCTTGCAAAGATTAAGTTTTCAATAAATGTTTGTGGATGAGACAGATGGCAGAGCAAGGGTGTGTGCCTGCTCAGTTGCTCAGCTGTGTCTGATTCTTTGCAATCCCATGGACTGTAGCTTGCCAGGCTCCTCTGTCCCTGGGATTTCCCAGGCAAGAATACTGAAGCAGGTTGCCATTTCCTTCTCCAGGTTACCTACCTAACTCAGGGATGAAACCCATGGGCTGCTGCATTGCAGACAAATTTTTTATTGGTGAGCCACCAGAAAGTCCATAAACAGTATCAATATGATCCATGGTAACTGATTCTTTAACCCACAGGCACGTTAACTGCACGTACAGTTTTTCTCATGTTTTAATACATTTCTTCAATCACAATCTCTAGCTGTAGTGACTCATTTTGTATTGTAGAGTAACAGAAATGTCACAGAACAATTTGGAAGTTGTCCATAAACAGAACTGAGACTTAGACTTAACATTTTAAACAACAAATGAAAATCATATCTACCCATAAAAAAGATGTGGTACATATACCCAATGGAATACTCAGCCACATAAAGGAACCTAATTGTGCCATGTGCAGACATCAGGATGGACCTAGAGACAGTCATCCAGAGTGAAAGAAGTCAGAATGAGAAAAAAAAATCACATATTAACACGTGTGTGGAATCCAGAAAAATGATACCACTGCAGTTCAGTTCAATTGCTCAGTCGTGTCCGACTCTCTGTGACCCCATGACTCACAGCACGCCAGGCCTCCCTGTCCATCACCAACTCCCAGAGTTCACTCAAACTCATGTCTATTGAGTCCGTGATGCCATCCAGCCATCTCATCCTCGGTCGTCCCCTTCTCCTCCTGCCCCCGATCCCTCGCAGTATCAGGGTCTTTTCCAGTGAGTGAACTCTTCGCATGAGGTGGCCAAAGTACTGGAGTTTCAGCTTTAGCATCATTCCTTCCAAAGAAATCCCAGGGTTGATTTCCTTTAAAATGGACTGGTTGGATCTCCTTGCAGTCCAAGGGACTCTCAAGAGTCTTCTCCAACACCACAGTTCTAAAGCATCAATTCTTCAGCACTCAGCTTTCTTCACAGTCGAACTCTCACATCCATACATGACCACTGGAAAAACCATAGCCTTGACTAGACGGACCTTTGTTGACAAAGTAATATGATAGGCAAAGAAAAATGGTATAGATGATCTTATTTGCAAAAGAGAAATAGAGATGCAGATGTAGAGAACAGACATATGATACCAGCAAGGAGAAATGGGGCATAGGATGAATTGGAAGATTGGGATTTCCATATATGCACAACTGATACTATGTATAAAATAAATAACTAATGAGAAACCTATGCTATAGCTTAGGGAATCCTCCTCAGTGCTCTGTGGTGACCTAAATGGAAAGGAAATGCAGAAAAGAGGGATATATGTATCGATGTAGCTGATTCACTTTGCTGTAAGCAGAAACGAATGCAACATTATAACTATACTCCAATAAAAATTAATTAAAAAATATCTACCCAACCTACAATACTAGGATCAATTGCTTTCTTTTTTTTCCTTTAATGCTTTGGACCATAGGTTAGTGGAGTATTTCAGCGCACAATCTGCTAACCTTCTTGGTAAGTCTGATTGTATCATCACATTTCATAGAATAAGTAGTCCTCAACAACTGTACTTAAATCTACTTATTGAATGGATCTTTCTGGACACAATTGCAGTTGAAATACCTATTTATTTATTTAACTTTTCTCAAGGATTTTCCACGTGTCACCTACCGTGCCCTTGTGATAAGAAGATGGATGAGCAAAAGTTCTTGTCTGGGAGGAGCTGAAAGTCTAGTGAGCTATTGCTTCTAAGATTTGACTATTAGCAGATCGTAGCTAGATTTTTCTTCTTATTGCTGCCCTATGCCTCTGTTTATTAACCTGTTCTTTTAAAAAAATAATGAATTAATTTATGGCCGCACTGGGTCTCTGTTGTTGCATGAGAGCATTTCTCTAGTCGTGGCACATGGGCTTAGTTGCTCCATAGCATGTGGGATCTTCCCAGACCGGAGGTTGGACCAGTGTTCTGTGCATTGCAAGGCAGATTCTTAACCGCTGCACCACCAGGGAAGCCTTATAAACCTGTTCTTATTAATGTTCACCATCACATTTTTAGATTCCACATCTAAATGTGCATTGATATTATTTTCAACATAAAACATTTTGAAAACTCAGTGTTAAGCTGGAATGTATGCAGTATTTCCTTGGTACAGTACTGGTTTGTGAAGCTCTTATTTGGTGACGTGAGCTGACTGGAAGTACCCTCCCCCACAAACCACTGTATAGTTTCATCTTCACTATTGTGTTATGTTTGCAGGTTGTGAGGGCACCTTATTTATGTAAATGGGATAAAATAAAGCATTTGTTGAAGTCAGGTTAAATTAGCATTCTTCTACAACTGTATTAAACAATGTTCATGTGTATTTTATTAAGAATATAGAGGTTCCATGATAAAATCACCCATCGGGGTGTGTTTCATTATTTACTGTTTAATCAAGGTGGTTGTTTTGGAATATTTAAATTCAGGAGCTTACAGAACTTAGTGCCGACTTGTATTTGCTTTGATTATTCATTCCAAGAGAATTCACTTCGCATAACCATTATAATGTGCTTATTTATTTTTATGAAGTTGGTCCTTTCCCAGTGGGTGCTGCCTTTAATGTTTTCTTTGATGAGAACTTCCCTGATGCAGCATTATCTTTGGGTTTTCAATAAGTCAGGAGGACTTGAAATTGACAGCAATCAACTTTAATAATCATTCTGAAGATCTGCAGAAGGAGGAAGAAGGTCACCTGGGAGCCTGGTGATAAAGCCACTCCCTTTTCATGTGACAAAGTCCCCATATTATATACAGCAACCAAAGCATTACATTACTTTTTAAAGACTTTTCTACAAATATATGTGTCTTACTTAATCCTGCCTTTGAATAATCTGATTTGGAATTTGTCATTTTTTTTTAACTTTGAAAAAAACATCATTTGCTCTGCGAGAATCAGTTACTTATACTGAGGACAATGGAAAGACAGAAGTTCTAAAATCAAATTATGGGGAAGCTTAGTCAGTAATGCTTGAGAGGATATTGCCTCACAGACATATATGCTATCTCCATGTTGCTCTCATATTCCAGATAAAAATCAACCACTTAAGATGTTTCTAACAAAAGACTATTTGTGTGTTGTTTCAGAATTAATGCAAACTTTGAATATATTCCGAACATTGAAGTTCGTTACCTGAGAGATGTATTTGCCCAAGAAAGACTTCCCTTGGAGGTGTTTGCCACATCATACGTGTGAAGGAGTGCTGGCGTTTGATAAAGTCAATCGCACTTACTCAGTTTTAAAATTGAGGCCTTCAGGACACTTCAGCTTTCAGGCTTTAAAATAATGATAATTATCCACCTTTTCCAAATTGCCCACATGCTAGTGGCAATTGCTCAGCTGTGTCTGACTCTTTGCAACAAAATGGTCTGTAACCCACCAGGCTTCTCTGTCCTGGAATTCTCCAGGCAAGAATACTGGACTGGGTAGCCGTTCCCTTCTCCAGGGAAACTTCCTGACCTAACTTAATGTTCCCAGGCTTATTTGCTTCTGTTCAATAGGACCATAAGAGAAATGATATAGGGTGTTTGACTGATTATGTAAATAAACTGCTAATTACATCTTTAATAGTTCCCCGTACTTCTAGACACTGTACCTGAATGTATTTCCTATAAAATGCTTTAGTACATAGTGCTCTGTTATTTTTTTAAAAAGATGGGCCCAAAATCAGTCATTAGGAGCATTATTATTCAGGTTCCCAGCAGTGCGGCCGCTATTCTTCACTTGATAATTACCTTGTTAAACTAATGTCAGACCAGCGCCATACCTTAGTTAGGAAAATGGCCCACTAGCTCCATGCCAGCAGGCCCAGCTGTGAAAATATTAAAAGATCTATTAAATCCAGACTCCTCTTCAGCATTGCCCCAGTGACATTCGTATGGAAGCTCTGAGAAGTCACATATTTCTCAGCAGATATTCACAGTTTATTTCCTGAGGTCCCTTTGCATCTATTGACAGTTGATACTTCCAATTCTATTTTCTCCTTTCTCAACTCTGGACTTTGTTGCCAACCATGTGTGTGTGTTTGCATGTGTGTGTGTATACACACACACACGCTCCAACACCCAGTTCTTTGTGAACCCATGTACTATAACCCACCAGGTTTATAGGTCCATGGGATTTCCCAGGCAATAATACTGGAGCAGGTTGCCATTTCCTACTCCAAGGGATCTTCCTGACCCAGGGATGCAACCCATTGTGTATATACACACACACACGCTCCAACACCCAGTTCTTTGTGAACCCATGTACTATAACCCACCAGGTTTATAGGTCCATGGGATTTCCCAGGCAATAATACTGGAGCAGGTTGCCATTTCCTACTCCAAGGGATCTTCCTGACCCAGGGATGCAACCCACGTCTCTTGCATCTCCTGCACTGGCAGAAGAATTCGTTACACACACTGCGCCACCTGAGAAGTCCATCTGGGCACTGTTTAATTGGCACCTTCCCCGCTCAGAACCTCCAGGGAGCAAAGAGAAGACCCAACCCCAGGGAAAGGACAAATGTGCATGCGACCATTTCTCTTCCTACTTTCCCTGGTTTTGCATCCCAGTTTTATTACTTCTTTCCCTTTGGAGAGGGGAAGAAATCAAGATCTTCCAATATTAGCTGTGGTTTTGCCTAAAAAAGAAGACAGTTACCAATTCCAGTTTTTATGCCAAAGTAATTCTAGCTCTGATCTTCTGATTTGCTAAAAAAGAAAGAGAGAGATACTTCGTGGATTCTTGCCTTGATGTTTTTCAAATGTGGCCAACAGTAACCTCCTGGGTCGGTGGATGAGTGCAAATGACAAGCGTTCTGACCGTGGTTTGCAGTTGATAAACGCCTTTCATAAATTAGGAGCATCTGAAAGCTCATGGAGGGAAAAGGCTGGACCATGGTCTCCTCTGCACCCTCAGGGCCTGTGGCTGTATGGGAGGAAGAGGGGGACCGTGGCTCATATTTGCTGAGTGGGATTGGACGGCAGTACCTCATTCCATCCCTGCTATGAGCCCTGAAGAAGGTATTATACTGACTGCTTGTACTGTAGAGATGAACTCAACTCACTTGCTGTCAGTGTCCATATTGAGGTCCATTTTTCTTCCCCTTTCTCAGCATCTTTTTTAAACAGTAGGGAATTTTTAAATGCTGCTGCTGCTGTTGTTCAATTGCTCGGTTTTGTCCGATTCTTTGTGATGCCGTGGACTGCGGTGTGCCAGGCTCCCCTGTCCTTCAGCATCTCCCAGAGTTTTCTCAAGCTCATGTCCATTGAGTCGGTGATGCTATCTAACCATCTCATCCTCTGTTGCTCACTTCGCCTCCTGCCCTCAATCTTTCCCAGCATCAGGGTCTTTTCCAGTGAGTCAGCTCTTCGCAGCAGGTGGTCAAAGTATTGGAGCTTCAGCTTCAGCATCAGTCCTTCCAATGTGTATTCAGGGTTGATCTCCTTTAGTATTGGCAAGGTTGGTCTCCTTGCTGTCCAAGGGACTTTCAGGAGTCTTCTTCAACACTACAGTTTGAGAGCATCAGTTCTACAGTGCTCAGGCTTCTTTTTGGTCCAACTATCAAATCCATACATGACTACTGGAAAAACCATAGCTTTGGCTGTAAGGACCTTTGTCAGCAAAATGATGTCTCTGCTTTTTAATACGATGTCTAGGTTAGTCCTAGCTTTTCTTCCAAGGGTGAAGCATCTTTTAATTTCATGGCTGCAGTCACCATCTATAGTGATTTTAGAGCCCAAGAAAATTAAGTCTGTTAAATGTTACTTGTTTCAATTTAAAAGCAAAAACAAAAAAACTAACCTCTTGCTCTGAATTCTGGAGTCTTCTTCTCCTCTATCCTCATCACTCCTCCCAGAAACAGCACAAGTTAAGAAGAATTCTTTCTTCATGGGAACACGTACCCCCAGCATAATTTTGCCCATCAGAGTTAAGTGCGGAGCACTTCAATCCTTCCAACGTTGCTGCCTCAAAGCTGACATTTATAAATTTTCTTTTTCAGCACAGTATGGGATCCTCCATATGTCTTCCATAATAACTATCTATGTTTTCAGGGAATCTAAAGATTTATTTCCTTCCAACTCCTTGTTGCTGGCATTTTCTCCAAGCCTCCAAACTGCCAAGAGATGAACTTCAATTTAGAGGAACTGTTACATTTGTCATTGTGAATTTGCTAAACTTTGGATAAATTTGAAGATTTATGCTTATTCCCAAATGGGCCCTGAGACTATCTTTGAAGCTCAGAAAGTTCATGCTTGACTTCCTTTCTGTTGTTCTCAGTGAATAGGTCCTTAAATCTGTGCGGTCTCCCTGCCTGGACACTGGGTTTGTGTCAATGTCTAAACCTGGACACATTTGCACTGACAGGAACTCAGATGTGACTCACTTCTAGGTGTGAGGGAGGAGTCTTCTCCAGGCCTTGTGCTGTGGAAATCACGTCATGTCTGTATCTCTAGAATGATGCGATTGGAGACGTCATTCAGTAGCTCAGTCGTGTCCGACTCTTTGTGACCACATGGGCTGTAGCCTACCAGGTTCCTCAATCCATGAGATTTTTCCAGGCAAGAGTACTGGAATGAGCTGCCATTTCCTTCTCCTGGGAATCTTTCCAACCCAGGGATCAAACCTGGGTCTCCCGCATTGTAGGCAGACACTTTACTGTCTGAGCCACAAGGGAAGCCCCTACTGGAAAGGGTAGCCTTTCCCTTTCCAACACAGGGATCAAACCTAGGTCTCCCGCATTGCAGATTCTTTACCAGCTGAGCCTCAAGAGAAGCCTCAAAATACCGGAGTGGGTAGCCTATCCCTTTTCCAGCACATCTTCTTGAGCCAGGAATTGAACCAATGTCTTCTGCATTGCAGGTGGATTCTTTACCAACTGAGCTATCAGGGAAGCCCCAAATGGAGAAGGTCTTACATTAACTCTTCACTTTAATAGCCCAGATCTGTGAGACAGAGAGCCTCCAAATTATGACCTTATCCTGCAGTAACCCATAACCTTGGTTATTATACCCAATCTCTCCACGCCTCACTATTTTCATCTATAAAATGAGCATAAAGTATATCTGGCTATGACAGGGTGGTATTTGTAAATAGAATACATACAGTCCCTGATGCACGAGAATTTACCAACAGTATCAGTTCAGTTCAGTCGCCCTGTTGTGTCTGACTCTTTGCAACCCCGTGGACTGCAGTAGGCCAGGCCTCCCTGACCATCACCAACTCCTGGAGCTTGCTCAGACCCAATGTCTATTGAGTTAGTGATGCCATCCAGCCATCTCATCCTCTGTCATCCCCTTCTCCTCTTGCCTTCAATCTTTCCTAGCATCAGCGTCTTTTCCAATTAGTCAGTTCTTCATATCAGGTGGCCAAAGTATTGGAGCTTCAGCTTCAGCACCTCCAATGAATACAAGTAGCTATTTTAATTTGACAGATAACCTACCAAGAAGTTGACTTGGCTTTGATTTATTCAAGGCAATTGGCCATTTGGTGATAGAGCCAGGATCAAATTCACATCTCTCGACTCTTTATAAAACACAAGATTCCACTTAGTGTCCAGCTAACAGTTCTTCATGGTTTATAAACATGGTTTATAGAGACCAGGTATAATTTAATTTTGTTCTTTGGATCATCTTCAAAATAGTTCAGAGCCAAGTACAATATAAAATGTCTCTAAATTCTTTGAATTCAATGGTGTGCCAAAAATTAGAAATCATCTATCGAGCAGATGTTTCATTTGTCTGCTGAAGCACATCAAATGACCACAAACTTAGCAGCTTAAAATACACATCTGCTGTTTCACATTTTCTGAGGGTCGGGAGACCAGGCCCTGGCTAACCGGATCCTCTGCCCAGGGTCTCATGGAGTTGAAACTGATGTCAGTGGGAACTGTGACCCCTTCTGAGACTCAGGACTGTTGGCTGAATTCAGTTCTTTTGAGGTTGTAGGAATTCTAATAATAGCCATTCTTGCTGGCTATTATTAGAGAGTATTTAGACCCTAAATGGGTCCCCTGCACAACATGGAGGCTTGGTCTTTCAGACCGTCAGGAGACTCTCTCCCTTCTGACATGAGGGATTCACCTGATTAGGTCAGGCCCACCAAAAAGAGTCTCTTTCTTGACAACTTAATCTGTTTAAGGATTTAATTAACCTCTGACAATCCCTCTGTGATCTCATGTATCATAATCATGGAGCAGCATCTCATCACTATTGTTAAGTGCTACTCACACACGGAGTGGAGGCTGGGGGGAGATAATGGAGGGTGTGCACACCAGGGAGTGAGAATCTTGAGGGTCATCTGAGAAGTCTGCCCGTCAGGGAAATGAGACAAGTTCATAGCTGTGATATACCGTTTTCTGGCAAATATCATCAAGAAAGTATTAAGTGCCAGGTGAAGCCCAGGAAGAGAGGTGATTTCCTGCTACGGGCTTGAGAGGCATGACATCAACAAGGGGCAGAGTTCAGCTGGGCAGAGGTCAAGGTGAGCAAGGACAGTGAGGAAGGAAGAGAGATCCTAACTGAGGCAAAGTCGGGGACGGTGGTGTTTAATCACTAAGTCCTGTCCAACCCTTTAGCGACCCCACAGGTCTTAGCCCGCCGAGCTCCCCTTTCCGTGGGATTTACAGACAAGAGTACTGGAATGGGTTGCTATTTCCTTCTCTAGGGGATCTTCTTGACCCAGGGATCCAGCCTTTGTCTCCTGTTTAGCAGGTGGCTTCTTTCCCACTGAGGCCCCTGGGAAGCCCAGATGAACTGGGACTTGGCTCTAAGGAGCTGCTCTGTGGTTTTTAAAAGACTAGTAGGTTTTTGAGCAAATGAAAGAAAGAAAAAGTGAAGTTGCTCAGTCGTGTCCAACTCTTTTCAACCCCATGAACTGCAGCCCATCAGGCTCCTCCGTCCATGGAATTTTCCAGGCAAGAATACTAAAGTCGGTTGCCATTTCCTTCTCCAGGAGATCGAACCTGACCCAGGGATCGAACCCAGGTCTCCTGCATTGCAGGCAGATGCTTTCCTATACAAAATGTGATAAGAACTACCTGATTCCATTATTATCCTTTGCTGCTTTTTTTTTTTTTTTTGCAGTCTTTATTGAATTTGTTACAGTATTACTTCTGTCTTATGTTTTGGCCTGTTCACCATAATCCTTGTAGGATTTTAGTTTCCCAACCAGGGACTGAACCCAAACCCCCTGCATTGGAAGGCAGAGTCTTAATGCCTTGCTTCTTAATGCACCGGCTCACCGAGAAGGGAAGATTCTGGCCACGTGTCCATTGTCTGTAAGGTTCGGAATCCTCCTTCTGCTGACCCGTCAGGACCTGGGAGAAGTGATTTCTTCTGCAAGTGCGGTCCCGTAAGCTATAGGTGACACCAGCTGGAGCTGAAAGAACCCGAGGCTGTGACATGTAGCAGTCAGTGCAGTTACTCGGCACGCGTTTGCTGACTAAGCATGTTTCCATGTTCTTGGTGCCCCTCCTTGTGCTTTGCTCCGGAGATGCAGTGAATGAGACCGCCTTGGCTCCTGTCCTCATGAGGTTTATAATCTAGGCCCAAGACAATTCTAGATCATTCAGGCTTTAGATTCTCAAGGTATAGAGAGCTAAGAAAGAAACACTCATTATGAATACATTTCACCTGTGGTAAGTGCTACGGGCAAAATATCTGGAATGCTGTGAGAGCAATATCAGAGGCTGAAACCAGTCTCTGCAGGAGTGACATCAAATTAAACCTCTCTGAGCAAGTTAGAAAGGGTGAATAAAATCTCTTGGGAGAAGAGACAAATTAAAGTGAACACAGAGTTGTCATGTGTCTCTCAGACAAACAGCAGGTATATCATTTTGCCAACAAAGATCTGTCTAGTCAAAGTTATGATTTTTCCAGTAGTCATGTACGGATGTGAGAGTTGGACCATCAAAAAGGTTGAGTGCCAAAGAACTGATGCTTTTGAGCTGTGGTGTTGGAGAAGACTCTTGAGAGTCCCGTGGACTGCAAGGAGATGCAACCAGTCCATCCTAAAGGAGATCAGTCCTGAATATTCATTGGAAGGACTGATGCTGAAGGTGAATCTCCATTGGCCATCTAATGGGTAGAGCCAGCTCACTGGAAAAGACCCTGATGCTGGGAAAGATGAAAGGTGGGAAGAGAAGGGGACAACAGAGGATGAGATGGTTGGATGGCATCACCGACTCAATGGACACGAGTTTGAACACGCTCTGGGAGATGGTGATGGACAGGGAAGTCTGGTGTGCTGCAGTCCATGGGGTCGCAAAGAGTCAGACACGACTGAGTGACTGAACCACAACAGAATGGATCAGCTTGGGTGTGTTTCTTGTCTTTTCTGCCTGGGCACCAGTGCTCCCCCCTCGGAGCCTGCGTCTCTCCCTAGTTCCCTCCAGAGGATCGATCGCCCCCTTCTGTAGGTGCTGGTGCCATGTGGCCCTTTCCTCCATCACATGGCCTTCAGATACCTGTTGCCCAAGGTTCAGCTGGAAGCTCACAGCCGATGTCTTCAGACGGTGATTGTGGCTGCCTTATGTTTTCATCACCGTTACCCACTGCTTCATCAGGTGACACAGTTCATGCAGAATATTATTTGTTGGGCTTCCCTGGTGGCTAGAAAATAACAAATCCACCTGCAGTGTGGTAGACCTGAGTTTGGTCCCTGGCTTGGGTAGATCCCCTGGCAACCCACTCCAGTGTTCTTGCCTGGAGAATCCCATAGACAGAGGAGCCTGGCAGGCTAAAGTCCATGGGGTCACAAAGGGTGGAACATGACTGAGTAACTAAGCACAGTGTAGCATAGTATTTGTTGGGTGAATAAGCCAGAACTAGTTGGATATAAACCAGAACTAGTTGAATGAATAATTTAGAACTAGTGATGAAAGTAACATGCTGACCAGCCACCAGACTTTAAAAGGAAGATCTTGGGGAAAAAAAAATCAGTTTTCCAAAGTGAAAAGTTCTGTCTCAGAGTAGAGGTGGAACTCACCTTACCTGGAGGGGACAGAAGTCCCATGAGTTTGTGTATATAAATCCAAACTGAAATAGAATTTGAAAAACTTGATAATGTCTCCCATCAATTATCAAAGTATGCTTTTGATCCTGATAATCTGAGACAGTTGATACTTTTTGCTTTTTAAGTATGAGACCCCTTTTATTTCTCTCTCTCTTTTTGGCCATACTGCCTGGTTTGTGGGATCCTAGTTCCTCAACCAGCTATTGAACCCAGCCCCACAGCAGTGAGAGTGCAGAGTCCTATCCACTGGACTGCCAGGGAATTTCTATGATGCGTTTTTTTTAAGGACTGAATTGAGGTCCAGCCCTTTCTGATAGGGAGAGTCTTTCATAACCGGGCATTTCTCAGATGTGCGATGCATTTTAGACTTGTTACAGAATGTTACATTTAGGATTAGAAAGATAACAGGTTTTTTTAAGTATAGATACAGCACATTAAAGAGATAGTCCAAGTCATCAGTAGGACTAAAATGTCTATCAAACAATGAATGAAAATGTGCCTCTAGGACAGATGGACAGACAACGACATCTGTTTCTATAGAGGAAAAAATGCCTGTTTGTATATACATCAGTAAATGTCCTCAGGATATAGTTCTCCAAAGGCAGAGACAAGCCCAAGGAGGGGTTGTGCCTGAGAGGTCCCTCAGTGGTTTTAGACAAACACAGTATTAGCATGAGACAAAAATCAGACTGATGCTGAGAGCTCGGGAGTCTGTCCCTAGCGTGCTGATTTGAGCAGCAGGAAAGGCAAAGGATATGGAAGGACAATCAAAAGAACAGCTCCCACTCCTGGAGCCCTGGTGGGACTGATCCGTGGGCAAGGAACAAAGGCTGCGCAATGGAGCTAAGCGGCTGATGGCAGAGTCTGCGGCGCTCCAGACACCTCCAAGCCTCCAGGGCTCACAGGTGACCTGTTTAGGGCAGTGGAAGAGGGAATATAACCAAAGGCAACAAGACAAAAGAGGAATTTAAACAGTTGGGCGTCTGCCAGCAGAAGAAATGATGAAAACTGCTTTTTTAGAGACTCAAAAACAAAGCTGATTTCTTTCAAATGTTACATGTCCCGGTTTAGTGCTCATGAGACCAAACCAAGAAATATTTATTGAGACTGCACTGTGAAATCTCTGCCAGCCCTTTCCTGTCTCCAGTTCCAACTTTAACATTTTAAACGTTTTGTCTCCACTAATCACACATGTTGAAACCTGTTATCCCATGAATCTTTAATTTCATGTTCTTCATTTAATCCAAGTAATGAACACATCAGTTCATTTTAATTTTAATGTTTAAAGGTAGGAAAATTTGTATTCAGATATAAAATGCAATCAACTTAATTGAAAAATAGGTTTTTTTGTTTTTTTTTGTTGTTGAAGAATACTTGGCATGCAATAGTATATTCATAAAAAACAGAGCATATATGTTTCAGGTGTATAACATAGTGAATTGATAGCTATATATGTTACTAATAAATCACCACGCTAAGTATAGTAACCATCTGTCACCACACAAAGTTATAGCAATATTATTAATCATACTCCTTAGGCTGTATATGACATCACCATTACATCACCACGACTTACTTATTTTATAACTGGACGTTTATATTTCTTCATCCCCTTCACCTATTTCACCCATTCCCGCCTGCATCTATGACCACACATTTGTTCTCTGTAGCTATGAGTCTGTTTCTGTTTTGTTTTGTTTGCTCATGTGTCTTTTAGATTCTATATATAAGAAATTACACCATATTTGTCTTTTTCTGACTATTTTACTTACCACTAGTTCAGTTCAGTTCAGTTGCCCAGTCGTGTCCGACTCTTTGCAACCCCATGAACCACAGCACGCCAGGCCTCCCTGTCTATCACTCACTCTCAGAGTCCATCCAAACCCATGTCCATTGAGTCGATGATGCCATCCAACCATCTCATCCTCTGTCACCTCTTTCTCCTCCTGCCTTCAATGTTTTCCAGCAGCAGGGTCTTTTCCAATGAGTCAGCTCCTTGCATGAGGTGGCCAAAGTATTGGAGTTTCAGGTTCAACATCAGTCCTTCCGATGAACACCCAGAACTGATCTCCTTTAGGATGGACTGGTTGCATCTCCTTGCAGTCCACGGGACTCTCTAGAGTCTTCTCCAACACCCCAGTTCAAAAACATCAATTCTTCTGCATTTAGCTTTCTTTATAGTCCAACTGTCGCATCCATACATGACCACTGGAAAAACCATAGCCTTGACTAGACAGACCTTTGTTGACAAAGTAACATCTCTGCTTTTTAATATGCTGTCTAGGTTGGTCATAACTTTCCTTCTAAGGAGTAAGCATCTTGTAATTTCTTGGCTGCAGTCACCATCTGCAGTGATTTTGGAGCCCAGAAAAATAAAGTTAGCCACTGTTTCCCCATCTATTTCCCATGAAGTGATGGGACCAGATGCCATGGTCTTAGTTTTCTAAATTTCAAGCTTTAAGCCAACATTTTCACTCTCCTCTTTCACTTTCATCAGGAAGTTCTTCAGTTCTTCACTTTCTGCCACTTAACCCTAATGCCCTCTATTTTCATCCATGTTGTAGCCAATGGTAAGATTTCCTTTTTTGTTGCTGAGTAATATTCTTTTGAAAGTGTTAGTTGCTCGGTCACGTCCAGCTGTTTGTAACTCCATGGACTGTAGCCCGCCAGTTCCTCTGTCCATAGAATTCTCCAGGCAAGAAGGATATTGGAGTAGGTAGCCATTCCTTTCTTCAGGATATCGTGCCAACCCAGGGACTGAGCCCAGATCTCCTGCAGATTCTTTACCATCTGAACCACGAGGACGTCTATACATGTGTATATGTATGTTACACCGCACTTTCTTTATCCATTCATCCACTGGGGGACACTTTGGCATGTTATGTTCCATATTTTCCCTCTTATGAGTAGTGCTATGCTTTTGTGTTAGGCAAGAAGGATACTGGAATATGTAGCCATTCTTTTCTTCAGGAAATCATGCCAACCCAGGGATTGAGCCCAGATCTCCTGCAGATTCTTTACCATCTGAACCACGAGGATGTCTATACATGTGTATATGTATGTTACACTGCACTTTCTTTATCCATTCATCCACTGGGGGATACTTTGGCATGTTATGTTCCATATTTTCCCTCTTATGAATAGTGCTATGCTTTAGTGTATTTTAAAACAATAACAATTTCATTTCTGCTCTGCACTTGTTGAAAAAAAACTTCTTCAAAAAAATTACCTGTGATAGAAAATTTAAAATATTAATATCCTCAAAGGAGTTTCAGAAACGGATAGAGTGGGCAAAATTCAGCATTCTAAAGGACGGTTACTTTGGTGGTCCCTTAGATTGGTTTAATTAAAGAGACCCCATGGGAAAGTTTCATTTGGGAAAACTGGAAGGCAGTCTGTCTCTTTCAGTCTATCTCTTTATCTTTCTCTCTCTCTCTCCTTTTAAAAATTAATTTTAATTTCTTCTATCACAAAATTTGGGGGACAGATGCCCCGAGTGATAAGGATTTTCCAGTTTAGAAAAATTGGATCCAGAATATGTAATGACTCCCGTTCATCAAAGAACCCCAAATTACTAGAACTGTCCCAATCTGCATGGAGAAGATTTGCATATCCTATGGGTAAACAATCCGTGATAAGAATTTGTTCAATATGGGACCACAAATGTTAACTTCATCTCTTCACATATTCATTCATTCCACACTTAACACTCCTAACATTTGTTCATTAATTTGCCAAATGTTCTGTGTCTCCTTGTACTTAATACATACAAGCCAGATTTTCAGTTTTCTCTGAGGACACTGGTAGCCATACAAAGTTTTCATTGATAGTTTCTAAAAACGAAAGTGCCTTTCCATTTGGTACAAGGAAGTGTGGGTTTGTGCAGCAACGTACAAATTAATTTTATGTTCTGCAGGAACAAATATCAAGAGCCATGAAGTCCACCTGAGAGCTTCTAGTCTCGAGCAATGAGTCCTAAGAAGGCTAAAGAAAATCATTTCCTGTGTTTGATCCTCCTTGTATGTTTCGTCATTAAGCGCCAGCCCCTGGCCTGCCCCTCCGCTCTCTGTCTTCTTCCTCTTCTTCATTTCTAACCATATGACAGCATTGTCATTACATTGGTCTGAGGATGATGAAAACTGAGCCATTCCCTTTGGCAGTGAGAAGCTAGGTGAGGGGCAGTGGTAGACCCAGCGGCAGAGCTTATGAAATCCCTAATCTTTGTTTTCCCTGATATACGTTCTGAGTGACAGGTCCCATTTGTAGATTCCTTCCAAACAATTTGCCACATCAGACCACTGATACCATGGAGAGGATATTCTAGAGGGAGCCCCAAATCCTCACTCTAGACCTCGGAGCTTAATGACTAATCTTCCTTTTTAACTGGAGTGTAGCTGATTTACCATGTTCTGCCTCTGCTGTACAGCAAGGCGAACCAGTTACGTGTGTGTATGCATGCTGAGTTGCCTCAGTCATGTCTGACTCTTTGCAACCCACTGGACTGCAGCCCACCAGGCTCCTCTGTCCATGGGCTTTCCCAGGCAAGAGTACTGGAGTGGGCTGTCATTTCCTCCTCCAGGGGCTCTTCCCCACCCAGGGGCTGACACTGTGTCTCTTACGTCTCCTGCCTTGGGAGGTGGGTTCTTCAGCACCCCCTGGGAAGTCCTATATATGTGTGTATATATATCCCCTGTGTTTCGGATTGCCTTCCCATTTAAGTCACAATAGATATGGAATAACATTCCCTGTGCTGTACAGTTAGCTATTTATTTTGTACATAGTAGTGTATGTCTGGTTTCGCTGGTGGCTCAGTGGTAAAGAATCTTCCTGTCAGCGCAGGAGACGCATTTGATCCCTGGTCTGGGAAGATCCCCTGGAGAAGGGAACGCAACCACTCCAGTATTCTTGCCTGGAGAACCCCTTGGACAGAGGAGCCTGGCGGGCTACAGTCCATGGGAGCGCAGATTCAACACAACTTGGCTGACTGAACAAAAACAACAAGTGTATATATGTTAACAACTAATCTTAGCCATTAAATTAAACTGAATGTGAGCTGGGATAGAGATAAACTCATTTAAATGACTACAGGAACTAGCTGTCTATAAGCATTATTGAATCATGGGAAGACATAAATCCTTACTCTAAAATCCTTTTCTGGGTAGTATAAGTTGATCAAAAAATAACCACAAGCGATTTATGCTTATTGATGACAATTCTGAAATACAGAAAAAGAAGAAGAAAAGAGAAAGAAAAATATAGAAATTATTATAACTCAGAGGCAAATTACTTAATATTTAGCTTATGTTTCCAGTCTTTGCCATGTATGTTCAAATGCTTTTTCTTTAGAAAATACTTTGGCATGTTATGTTCCATATTTTCCCTCTTATGAGTAGTGCTATGCTTTAGTGTATTTTAAAACAATAACAATTTCATTTCTGCTCTGCACTTGTTGAAAAAAAACTTCTTCAAAAAAATTACCTGTGATAGAAAATTTAAAATATTAATATCCTCAAAGGAGTTTCAGAAACGGATAGAGTGGGCAAAATTCAGCATTCTAAAGGACGGTTACTTTGGTGGTCCCTTAGATTGGTTTAATTAAAGAGACCCCATGGGAAAGTTTCATTTGGGAAAACTGGAAGGCAGTCTGTCTCTTTCAGTCTATCTCTTTATCTTTCTCTCTCTCTCTCCTTTTAAAAATTAATTTTAATTTCTTCTATCACAAAATTTGGGGGACAGATGCCCCGAGTGATAAGGATTTTCCAGTTTAGAAAAATTGGATCCAGAATATGTAATGACTCCCGTTCATCAAAGAACCCCAAATTACTAGAACTGTCCCAATCTGCATGGAGAAGATTTGCATATCCTATGGGTAAACAATCCGTGATAAGAATTTGTTCAATATGGGACCACAAATGTTAACTTCATCTCTTCACATATTCATTCATTCCACACTTAACACTCCTAACATTTGTTCATTAATTTGCCAAATGTTCTGTGTCTCCTTGTACTTAATACATACAAGCCAGATTTTCAGTTTTCTCTGAGGACACTGGTAGCCATACAAAGTTTTCATTGATAGTTTCTAAAATCGAAAGTGCCTTTCCATTTGGTACAAGGAAGTGTGGGTTTGTGCAGCAACGTACAAATTAATTTTATGTTCTGCAGGAACAAATATCAAGAGCCTGAAGTCCACCTGAGAGCTTCTAGTCTCGAGCAATGAGTCCTAAGAAGGCTAAAGAAAATCATTTCCTGTGTTTGATCCTCCTTGTATGTTTCGTCATTAAGCGCCAGCCCCTGGCCTGCCCCTCCGCTCTCTGTCTTCTTCCTCTTCTTCATTTCTAACCATATGACAGCATTGTCATTACATTGGTCTGAGGATGATGAAAACTGAGCCATTCCCTTTGGCAGTGAGAAGCTAGGTGAGGGGCAGTGGTAGACCCAGCGGCAGAGCTTATGAAATCCCTAATCTTTGTTTTCCCTGATATACGTTCTGAGTGACAGGTCCTATTTGTAGATTCCTTCCAAACAATTTGCCACATCAGACCACTGATACCATGGAGAGGATATTCTAGAGGGAGCCCCAAATCCTCACTCTAGACCTCGGAGCTTAATGACTAATCTTCCTTTTTAACTGGAGTGTAGCTGATTTACCATGTTCTGCCTCTGCTGTACAGCAAGGCAAACCAGTTACGTGTGTGTATGCATGCTGAGTTGCCTCAGTCATGTCTGACTCTTTGCAACCCACTGGACTGCAGCCCACCAGGCTCCTCTGTCCATGGGCTTTCCCAGGCAAGAGTACTGGAGTGGGCTGTCATTTCCTCCTCCAGGGGCTCTTCCCCACCCAGGGGCTGACACTGTGTCTCTTACGTCTCCTGCCTTGGGAGGTGGGTTCTTCAGCACCCCCTGGGAAGTCCTATATATGTGTGTATATATATCCCCTGTGTTTCGGATTGCCTTCCCATTTAAGTCACAATAGATATGGAATAACATTCCCTGTGCTGTACAGTTAGCTATTTATTTTGTACATAGTAGTGTATGTCTGGTTTCGCTGGTGGCTCAGTGGTAAAGAATCTTCCTGTCAGCGCAGGAGACGCATTTGATCCCTGGTCTGGGAAGATCCCCTGGAGAAGGGAACGCAACCACTCCAGTATTCTTGCCTGGAGAACCCCTTGGACAGAGGAGCCTGGCGGGCTACAGTCCATGGGAGCGCAGATTCAACACAACTTGGCTGACTGAACAAAAACAACAAGTGTATATATGTTAACAACTAATCTTAGCCATTAAATTAAACTGAATGTGAGCTGGGATAGAGATAAACTCATTTAAATGACTACAGGAACTAGCTGTCTATAAGCATTATTGAATCATGGGAAGACATAAATCCTTACTCTAAAATCCTTTTCTGGGTAGTATAAGTTGATCAAAAAATAACCACAAGCGATTTATGCTTATTGATGACAATTCTGAAATACAGAAAAAGAAGAAGAAAAGAGAAAGAAAAATATAGAAATTATTATAACTCAGAGGCAAATTACTTAATATTTAGCTTATGTTTCCAGTCTTTGCCATGTATGTTCAAATGCTTTTTCTTTAGAAAACTGGAATGGTAAGGGCGTGGACTTTTTGTAAGTGTCTTTCCCTTGGCTCAATATAAACAATCAGCGTCTTTTTAACATAAGATTCTCTTTTATGATATCCCTTTTAAGGCCTGTGTAAAATTCTATTTTATATGTGAGTTTCATGTGATTTACTGATATTTGTTATTGACTATTTAGCATGTTTTAATTTTTTTGTACTGTTTGTCTTTAAACATCTTCTCTTTAAATATTTGTGAATAAACCTAGATTTTTTCCCCCCTTGGAATTTATTCAAAGAAGAAAAATTGCTGGATAGAAGTAATATAGACTTTTAAGAATGTCTTTCATATTTAAAGACTTCTAATAGACATGGCCAAATTTTGGTCCTTAAAATTGGCGTCAGTTCGCGCTCCTACCAGCAATAGATCGGGAAGTCCATGTTCCTGCACTCTTAGCTGTGCCAGTCATTATTGCAGAAATCACGCTTTAATTTCCACTTTCACTCTTATTAAAACATCTATATTGCCAATGTTTATATTTAAAATTGACTCCAAGCATAAATTGGTTGGGGCTTCCCAGGTAGCACTGGTGGTGAAGAACCTGCCTGCCACTTTAGGGAGCATGAGAGACAGAGATGTGGGTTTCATCCCTAGCTCAGGAAGATCCCTTAGAGCAGGAGGGTATGTAACCCACTCCAGTATTCTTGGCTGGAGAATCCCATGGACGGAGGACACTGGCCAGCTACAGTCCATGGGGTTGGAAAGAGTCCAGTCGGACAAGACCGAAGCAAATTAGCACCCATGCATGCATAAATTGGTTAACAAATTTTTTTTTGTTATTCCAGTTTTAAGGGATTAAATAAAAATTAAGGTCTCATAGAAACACCCAACAATTTTTGATTTGGGTTTTCTTTTTATTTAAATATTTGATAGCAAATATTTTTGTGTAGAGATCTCTGTTGATGTGAGTTTCTGACCTATTTTATATTACTTCCTAAAGACAAAAGGAGGCAAATTCTAGAGGTTTGAGGGTTTGTTTGTTAGCTCATTGGCTGGTTTTGTTTTCTTTAAAAAAAATAGTAATAACTGAAGAACACACTGTCAGTGTTTCAGAACGTAAAGATTACGTTTCCAAACGTGCACAGTTGATATCTTGGCTTCAGGAGGATTCTGTGTCTTGCCCAGATCCTCTTATATTTAGTTCAGTGTATTTCTTTTTATTTTCTACTAAAAGTGTTAACATCCCCTCCTGTTCAGTGCCCCATTTATTCAATGCAAAGTGCTCCAGAAATGTTACATAAGATCAAGTATAGATACAAGCATCCCATCAAAGCTGAGGGTAGAGAGAGCCTTTAAAATATATAGGCAAATAGACGATGTCAAATTCGGACTCTGTCTTTCTGTGTGGACAGATTCGGGAATACTGTGTGAGGAGTATTAACTTTTCCATCTGGAAGGATTTTATTTGATTCCCTTTGATCTGTGAAGTCCTCTGAGAAGGTTGGAATGTTCCAGAACAATGCGTGTGAGAGGTGTGCGGGCCTGAGGCCAGAGAGGGTGGGTGGGTAGTGGGGACCCCTCCCGCCCAGAGCTGAGGTTCAGGGTGCCTGGTGAGAGGGAGAAGCTGGAGGTGGGGGCTGGCCTCCTGCTGTGGAGTCTCTGGCCCCTTGCCTGCACCTGCCTAGGTCCAGCTCCCTGGACGCCCGCCCATCTCTTAAATGGAGGGAAGGAAGGTAGAGGGAAGGGGTGGCTCCCTGTATCTGGCCCCTGGGGTGGGGGAGAGCAGCCGCTTCATCTGGGGAGTCAGTTTGAGGCTGTCTTCTCACAGGTCCTCCAGGACCATTTAACTCCATGCCCCAACTTCCACCACGTCAGAGCACAGAAGCGTGACCTGGAGCACAAAGCACAGGAATGACTGTAAGCCATGTCGTTGTCTGCTGTCCCCTAGTGCATGCTGTTGTGGTTGTTCAGTTGCTCAGTCGTATCTGACTCTTTGCGACCCCATGGACTGTCCATCCCCAATCCTTTAAGCTAGGATTCAGCAGTATGAGAACTGAGAACTTCCAGATGTACAAGCTGGGTTTAGAAATGGAGAGGAACCAGAGATCAAATTGCCAGTGTTTGCTGGATCATAGAGAAAGCAAGAGAATTCCAGAAAAACACCTACTTTTGCTTCATTGACTGCGGCTAAAGCCTTCACGTGGGTCACAACAAACCGGACACCTGACCAGCCCTTAAATTGGGGGAGTGATGACTCACCTCATTCTTTTGTACCCATAATGACATGGCTAAGTCCTTATAAAGAGCGACCAGCTCTTCCTTGTCTTTGGTGCAAGCTGAGAAGAGGGTGCATCGCACGGTGTGGGCAATTCCAGAGGAAAGGCCCCTGATGACAGAGAGAAGTGAGGTGGGTGGGGAGGCAAGGGCTGCGTGTGGATAAATACTTCCACATACAGTGTGGAAAGTGAAAGTCACTTATTCATGTCCAACTTTTTGTGACCTCCGGGCTACACAGTCCATGGGGTTCTCCAGGCCAGAATACTGGAGCGGGTAGCAGTTCCCTTCTCCAGGGGATCTTCCCAACCCAGGGATCAAACCCAGGTCTCCCACATTGCAGGCGGATTGTTTACCAGCTGAACCACCAGGGAAGCCACGTAGAATGAGGTAAGGGCAAATGGCCAGGAAAGGGTGCTCTTCAGTGTAACGATGTTCATTGGGAATGTTGTTTTTATTTTTTAATATTGATAATTTTATTGTTTTTAATCAATTTTTATTGGAGTATAGCTGCCCGTTGGGGAGTACTTTTTAATTTCTTCATTTTTAATTGAAGGATAATTGCTTTACAATAGTATGTTGGTTCCTGCCCCACATTAACATGGATCAGCCATAGATATACATATGCCCCTCGCTCCTGAACCTCCCTCCACCTTCCACCTCCCACCTCAAACCCCGTCCTATTCCTCCAGTTTGACACAGAGCCCCGGTTTGAGTTCCCAGAGACATACAGCAAATTCCTTTGGGGAATATTTTTAAATGTTTTATTTAACTCTCCCCAACAAATTCTGAGTACCAGGCACTGTTTTTCGGGACCAGTGTTTCAACGCCTGAATTGTTTAGTGATGAGCAATGTTGCTGTATTCCTTAAATCATCGTCTTCCTTGTATTCATTTATCTATTTGCTCACTCACTCCTTAATTGACTTAATCAGCGTGATTGAATATACTGTAGTTGGATGAATTACCCTAGTGTGTGAGTTTTCACACCTCTTGCTTCAAAGATCTGACCTAACGAACCGCTTTTATTAGTCATCATCATTATCATTACAGCCATTTAGGGAGAACCTCTGGGCCACAAACTTGGTTACAGTATCACATAAAGCATCTCTAATCCACCCAACAACTCTGTAAAGGTCAGTATCATTAGTCTCATTATCAGATGAGAAAACAAAGGCCAAGTCAACATTTCACTCAGGTTATTTCCCCTGAATCCAATTCGGTTCTCCTCTCTCTGTGCCTGGCTGCCTCTGTCACATAACAAATTGTCTTCTGCAGCTTCATCTTGCCCAGACATGGAGATTTTATTTATTTTATCTGTTACCACTAATAACAATATTTTCTAAAAAATAAGCCAATATGTGATGAGACTGTGAAGAGTAAACATGGTAATTAGGCAACTTCAAAATGAAGGTAATTACTGCCTTGATGACTAGGGTGGTTTGTGTACAGTAGATGAGACAGCGTAAGCCTCGTATCAGGACACGGCACTTCTGCAAGCCTGCCACGTCGCAAGACCACGCTTGTCATAAGAGTGGATCGCTGGAAAGCGAGCAGATTCTGGGTTCACTGGTGCCACACAAATAATTCTTACCCATTGCTGCTATCTCACACGGCTTTCTCTTCTATTATTCCATCATATCCCAAAGCTTCCCTTTGAGGCAGATGTAGTAAACCCCGAGGTGTCAATGTTTGGTTTTATAATTCAGCACCATTCCTTGATCTGTCAACAGCCAGATTCCCCACTCCAAGGCCAATTCCTAGATGGTATTCATGCATCCTGTGTTTGTCGAGAACTTCCAGAACAGCCCAAGAATCAGACACCAAGTTTCCCTGCACAATAATTGGATATTTGTTTAGGTTCATTTCCATTATGCTGCTTACGTCATCTGCCCCAGGTTTAAAGTTTGTGCCACTCCAGGGCACCCGATAATCATGAGGGGCTAGATCACACCCCTCTTCCTCTCTACCTGACTTTATTATTGTTCTTGTTGTTCAGTCACTAAGCCGTGTCGGACTCTTGCAACTCCGTGGACTATAGCCCATCCGGCTCCTCTGTGCAAGGAGTTACCCAGGTAAAAATTACTGGACTGGGTTGTCATTTGCTTCTCCAGGGGATCTTCACCACCCAGGGATCAACCTGTGTCTCCTGCATCACAGGTGGATTTTTTTTTTTTAACCACTGAGCCACCAGGGAAGTCCAGCATGAATATTAAACACAGGAAATATGCACATACCTCCAGGTAAATTCATTTGATTTGGGGCCATTTTTTGTTGTTGTGCTGTTATGTTGCATCTGAATGCTGCACTGAGCAGCGACCTGAGTTTGATGCTTGTCCTACTTCACAGTTTTACTTTTTTTGTTCCGGTGGTTTTTTTTGTTTGTTTGTTTTTTTAATCTGGTTTATCTGGTTCCCATCAAGGCTAGTTTGCTTGACTGTGATTTTCTGTAACCTCGCACCTAACCCAGAGGATTACAAACGTCACCCTGTGCCTTTGTCCCCAGACTGAAAAGTTCGCCAGTGCAGAAAAGCAGGAGCTAGGTAAAAGTGGATGGATTTGCATAATTTGGTTTTCCAAGGGCAGAGTGTTCATTTTTAACTTACATTGGTTTTGCTTTGTTGACAAACTCCTTTTCAGGGAAAAATGCCTCCCTTATTCCTATCTCCACCTCTGCCCCGTGCTCCATTCTGGTCGGTAACAGCGGATTCTTAGATGTGTATATTTGTTCATCCGAATAGATGAGAAAGCATCCTCCCAGTTTTCTCCTATCAAAATACGACTCTTGTGTTAGGCAGTTTCTCACGTTTCCCAGTTTGACTTCTGTATAGAACTGCAGCCGCAGATGGTAATGACATTGCCGCAGCAGTTTCAGGCTTCCGTGCTCTACAAATCCTGTTCTGTCCATGCACAATAATTAAGGTTATTAACGAGGGACCAGATTTAGTAGGAAAACAGTATACTGAGCCACTCTGATTTGCTTGATGTAGGTTAATAATTATATATTAGACAGCGTTTGCGACCTCCTTGGGCTTCGGAATAGAAGCTATGGTTGCAAAGAGCATTGTGATCAAATCCACACTAATGAAGTAACATTTGGAGCTCGGCGGGGCAAGAAAAGGGAGGCATTGTTATTGTGAGTGCCGTGGTATTGTCCTTTACCATTTGGGGATGTATTGAAATGCATAAGTAATAATTGTATTTGCATTTATGTAAAAAGGCTCCAGCCAAGTCTCAGTCCTTTGAAAAGGCATGGCTGGGAGGTGACAATCCAGGTGTCCCGAAAAAACATTCTTTGTGGAAGGAGAGTTTTTTTTTCTCTGTGCAGCAGGTTCACATCCATAATGAGAGAGAGAATCTGAGCAGCTCAAGGTGGAGAGCCTAAATCCGTGAGCGCTTGCTCTGCAGCATCTCTTTGTGACCCCGTGGACTCTAGCCCACCAGGCTCCTCTGTCCACGGACTTCTCCAGGCAAGAGTACTAGACTGGGTTGCCATTTCCCCTTCCAAGGAATCTTCCCAACCTAGGGATCAAACCTGTATCTCCCTTTGGCTCCTGTATTGGCAGGCGGTTTCTTTACCACTCCACCACCAGGTAGGCTGAATAGTTCAGACTAAATTGCTTTGAAGAATCGGATCTACCTTTCAAGGCAAGGCCTCAGAATTCCTGTTAAAACATCCTGCAAATCCCACCCACAGATTGAAAGGCCACCTATGTGAGGGTTTTTTTTTTTTTTTAATTAGAGGATAATTACTTAAGAGTGTTGAGATGGTTTTTGCTATACATCAACATGAATAGACCTCCCTTGGAAGCCCTCCCTCCCCGCTTCTTCCTCATCCCCCTCTTCTAGGTTTTCATAGAGCACTGGTTTGGGTTTCCCTCTGTCTCTTACATCATGTGAGTTTTGAAAAAAGAGTTTGAATTTGCCTCAGGTAGCTTTAGATTTGTATTTTTTTAACTTTATATTTTAATCGGAGGATAATTGCTTTATGATGTTGCATTCATATCTGCTATAAAATAACTTGACTCAGCTATAAATATGCACATATCCCTTCCCTCTTATATTGATTTGCTTTCCCAAGACTGACTGCTTTAGAATGGAAGCAGGCAGGCCCCATGGGCAAAAGAAGCCTTCTCAGCGCATGTTACAAGCTGAAGACAGCCTCCGCAGGATGAGGGTTTTGGAAATGCAAGCAGGCTGAGGAGGCTCACCAAGACTTTTGGGAAAATGTGAGTGTTTTGGTCACCTTGGGGTACCACAGGGAAATATCGTGTTGTGTTGGCCAAAATTTTCTTTTGGGTTTTACTGTGCTGTCTTATCAAATGATTTTGATTTTCTTGGCCAACCCAGTACTACAGCCTGGGTGCTTTCAACAACAGAAGTGAATGTTCTCACAGTTCTAGAGGCCAGCAAGCTCAAGATCAAAGTTCTAGCCAATCTGATTCCTGACTTCTGATTCTGAGCTCTCTTCCTGGCTCCCGGCTGGCCTCATGGTCGCATGACCGCTCCGTTGCATACACCCAGCGGGGGAAAGGGCCTGCGGCGAGTTTTCTGAAGCCTCTTCTAATAAGGGCACTAGTCCTGTGATGAGGGCCCCCCCCTCTCGATCTCTTCTAATCCTAATGATCTCCTAAAGGTCTTCAAATATCACGTCAAGGGTGATGAAGCCCTGGTTACGGCTTCCACGTATGAATTTTGGGGGACACAATTCAGTTCACAGCAATGAGTAATCTATGTGGCAAGGGCTTCCCAGGTGGCTCATTGGTAAAGAATCTGTCTGCCAATACAGGGAATGTGGGAGACACAGGTTCAGTCCTTGGGTCAGGAAGATCTCTGGAGGAGGAAATGATGACCCACTCCAGCATCCTTGCCTGGAAAATCCCAGGGACAGAGCGAGCCTGTTGGGCTACAGCCCACAGGGCTGCAAGAGTCGGACACAGCTGAGCAACTGCACACGCCAGATGCAGGTGCGCCAGGTGCAAAGCTGGTCACGTGCTTTAGTCCCTTTCACATCAGTCTGTCCCACCTCATTCTGCCTCCACCCATTCTCTTCCGCACTAATCCACTCTGTCCCCTTCCACCCCACTCTGGTTCCACAAACGCCTGCCTGAGTCCCACCTGTGATCCCTGCAGCCTGCTTTCTTTGACTCCCGCTACTTCCCTTCTGTCAATTTCCCTCCCTGTCTCATTCCTTTTGATGACCAAGAGCAGCTCCTGTTTTTGTTTCCTCCCTAATTTCCCTCCCTCCCTCCAACTCCAGCTCCCCTGGGGGAGCACTGGCAAAGCTTTGCCCAACAGACAGGACTTCAGGCTTGGCTTCTGACGTTCCCTGCTACCCCAGAGGACTCACCTGAACTCCAGGTTGCCGTGCTCCTGACAATCAGAGGGGATGAGGACAGTGACAGTTCTTCACGAACAGGATAGTCGTGTGCCTGAAGCATGTCTCAGAACAAAGAGCTTAGTGCCTGGAGCCCAGGTTTCAGTACCATTTACCCTGAAATGTAGACTTGACCCTCTTAGGCTGAGGATTTCTTGGTCCAGGGTGGGAGTTGAGGGGGTCAGCCCTGGGGCTCTGAAGGCAACCTGTGTGAATTTAAATGCTGACTCTATCCCATGCTTTCATATCTGGGCAAATGACTTAGCCCCTCTAAGGCTCCATCTGAAATACAGGATGATATTAGTCACTGCTTTATGGAGTTGGAGAGAGGAGTAAGTGGGATTAATGTATGTAAAGTGCTTGGTTTGGAGTGTACATACTCTGTCAATATTAGCTAGCATTATTATGAAAAAATCTATAATGGGGTAAGTGATCCAGTTATTGAGTCTTTCTCACACCCAGCTCATGAGGCTGGGCACAGAGTATCAAAGATGAGTAAGAGTCTCTGCGTTCATGGAGTTCACTGTTACGGAGCAAAGATTAGACACTATACACTTGTAACCGTGCTAATGACCGTGAAGCAGAGATTTCTGACACTATGGCGCTGTGTGAAGCAGGCACTGAGATTTGGGTAGGGGTCCTGGATTTAGAGCAGATCTGCAAGAGACAGGCACTGACTAGCTTAGGATCTCCCACCGTTTCCCCACCCCACCCCACCCCCGCC
>SJYC01010728.1:0-21850 GCA_006408675.1 Madoqua kirkii | reverse complement strand
AGGATCTGTTACATTCCAATGTTGCTGTTCAGAAATTGGAATTCATTATAAACAGCAAAAAAAAAAAAAAGCTAAAATAAAACAGCCTAGACCTCAAGTGCTTGGATGATACCTTGCCAGCATGGTTGTCAGCCCAAGAGGAATTTGTTTCTCCAGGAAAAAAACTCGATCAGGAGAGCAAATATTAGAAGATAGTCTTGGTTATGCCCTGGTATTAAACAGTTACACTAACCACTGTTCACTTTCCTCCCAAGGTGTTAAAAATCGATGCTAATGATGAAACGCTTTGTGCAGTGGTGATCTGAGAAAATCCCTATTGAAAACAAATGCAGAGGCAAAGTGTGCTCCGTGCCAGAGTTGTGTGTGCGCCTTAGAAAGATGATCTAGTCCCTGCAGAGAAGGGAAAGAATTAGAAATGATAACCACTTTTTAAATACATCGGCTTGCTCATGTGTCAGTGGTAGTATATATTTTTTTATCAGCTTTTCCGCCAAAGCTTCATTTGATTTGTGCAGGGAGGTGTATAATAGGGGAGGCCAGTGAGCTGATTTTTATAGAGTCCGTTTGTAGCTTAAACAAAGATGGGGGATTTGGAGGATAAAGGCAGCCTGAAATATAGCAGATTATGCGGCTTTATTTTACAGAGATTTGCTAATTCCGCTCCTCCCCCTCCTGTTCCCTGACTGAACTGGTGGTTTTGTATTTTCTTCTTTCAGTTGCCATTCAAAGAGAAAATGATAAGTTTTCAACTTGAATTGTGGACTGAATTCCATGTAACCCAGCTCTTTTGATTTGTGCAGGGAGGTGTATAATAGGGGAGGCCAGTGAGCTGATTTTTATAGAGTCCGTTTGTAGCTTAAACAAAGATGGGGGATTTGGAGGATAAAGGCAGCCTGAAATATAGCAGATTATGCGGCTTTATTTTTCAGAGATTTGCTAATTCCGCTCCTCCCCCTCCTGTTCCCTGACTGAGCTGGTGGTTTTGTATTTTCTTCTTTCAGTTGCCATTCAAAGAGAAAATGATAAGTTTTCAACTTGAATTGTGGACTGAATTCCATGTAACCCAGCTCCGTTACCTTGGCCGATCTTCTGTAAACACATACATGTTACCTTTGAACAATGTAGCCTTATAATAAATGAGGAGATAAATCAAGGCTGGATTTCTAAAACCTCTTTAACATGAGAAAGAGAATTCACAGCGTGAGCAGAGAGGGCTAGAGGGTTTGTGTTTGTGTTCTTAACGTGAAAGATGAAGTTGCTTTGAAAGCCGAAATCATCTGAAATATAGTACGAAAAGGAAAATGCTTTAATTTTCAGCAAGTTGACAACTTTTGCCTTTTCTGTGTGATTCAGGGAATTTTCTGTATTTTTAGGATCTGGCTACTGATGATGGACCAGCTTCCACGCATTAGCAGACCATAGATCTAAATGCAAGTCTTTCCAATAAAAAAAGGATCTCATTTGATTTTTTAATGTGGCTTTAATTTCTTGGTGGAGTTTAGCACTTCATTTGCGTGCACGCTGCTGAGGCAAAAAGTCCTGCAGAGCCTCGTTTGAGAATTCTTCCTTCTCTCCTCAACTGGTCCGTGAGATCATCACGGTCTCTCCTTCAGTTATTTAGCAAATGTTGGTTGTGCTCTCATCCTGCCTAAAGCCTTGACTGTGCCCACTGAGGGATACAGGGGTGCCAGGGATCGTGTGATCAGTGGCCCCCCAAAGGAGGCCATTCCAGTGGTACCCCTCAGAGACTGAGGTACTGGAGTATTTTCATGTTGTGTCAGCTAGGAATTATATCAGTACGAGGGATAGGCACGTTATATTAGTTATCATGCTATGTGGCAATGATGCATTGTAAATACAGCACTGATTACTGATTATGCCATCAATGTATGTATAGGCTATGTGTAGACTTCTAACTATATATATACATATCGGAGAAGGCAATGGCACCCCACTCCAGTACTCTTGCCTGGAAAATCTCATGGACGGAGGAGCCTGGTGGGCTGCAGTCCATGTGGTCGCTAAGAGTCGGACATGACTGAGCAACTTCACTTTCACTTTTCAGTTTCATGCATTGGAGAAGGAAATGGCAACCCACTCCAGCGTTCTTGCCTGGAGAATCCCAGGGACGGGGGAGCCTGGTGGGCTACCGTCTATGGGGTCACACAGAGTCGGACACAACTGAAATGACTTAGCAGCGTGTATATATATATATATATATATATTTGACTGACTTGAAGGTGTTCATAATGCTTTTTTTCCTTCTTACCTTGCTAGGTTTTGAGTACTTAATCCTACTTGATGTTGATATTCATGCTCTGTCTGACAATATCCTGAACTGTTTAATTCAGGCTCGATCCCTGGGTCAGGAAGATCCCCAGGAGGAGGGCATAGCAACCCACTCCAGCATTCTTGCCCATGAACAGAGACACCTGGCGCGCTTCAGTCAGTGGAGTTGCAAAGAGCCGAATACGACTTAGCAACAGGGCACACGCACGTACCTCTCTTCTTAACGGGAAACTCCCTAATTTCTCCAGTGTGGGTGCACCTTCATTTTTAACGCCTTTGTTTTGCTTTTCAGAATGAGAGCAAATCCTATTTAGTAAACTGGACGAATATATAATAAGAGAATTTTACTGTGAGAAGGAGCCCCCACTGTTATTGCTATGACCTAGCCCAAATTTTATAGAGAAGTACATGACAGGGGAGCTCAGGAAGGTTTATTTCTAAATAATCTCGGCCATAGAAAGGGCCACTGACAGGAAATGCCTGTCTTATGAAATCCCACTGGAGAAAGAGCAAAGATTTCCCCTGGGGGAATCAAGCCCTCCATGGACATCTGAAAGTCGTGTTTATTGCTTATTTCTGCACGTGAGGATGAAGGCGTTTAATGAAAGGGGAAAAAAGATGGGACAAGGAGGGAGAGAAGGCAAAGAAGCATGGCAAAATATGGGCGTGGATGGGTGCGGAGGGATAAACTATCAGCTTAGCTTGAATGGGGAAGCCAGAGAAAACTCGGCGATGGAGACAGCATCTTCGTGCAGGAAGACACATGAGAGATGGCACCTGCACTCTAGATAGACATTAGCCTGCAGGAAATATAAGGGACCCAGGGTACTGGCAGGGCGAAACAAAGATTTCATGAGATGGTGCACAGGTGCCTCTTCTGTAGAAGCAGAAAGGTCTCCTTGTATTTGAAGAAGAACTGAGAATATTGGTGAGGAGTGCCTGGGGCAGAGGGTCCTGGGGCACCCCTGCCTGCTTTCCCACGTCCTGGTGGCCCACAGTCATGGAGAGGGACCTGGCACGCACACCGACCTGCACACAGGCTCCATGAACAGAGACAGCCTCTGGCCTGGCTTTCTATCTGTATCACCCCGGTATGCCAGCTTCTTGCTTTGGAAATTGCCAAGGCGGTTTCTTCCTCTCTGCAGAATAAAACTGCTTTTCCTCTCCCTGGGGCACTGTCTATAGCATCACCCTTTTTGTTTCAATTTCTGGCGGCCTGGCAGTCTTCTCTGAGTCAGGAAATTAGGAATCCGTGCCCTGGTTGCATCTGTCTTTGTAGTTCTGCGTCTATGTTCCTCCAAGAGGAAACTGAGCAGCCTTGCCTGTCGTTTAAATGCATTTTGGTTGATTCATCAATCTGTGCAGTTACTTATGAAATAACGTACCAGCAAACTACCACAAAGAACCTGCCTGCAGGTTCTTTCCAATGTAAGCAACGCAAGAGACGTGGGTTTGATCCCTGGGCCGGGAAGATCCCCTGGAGAAGGGAATGGCTGTCCTCTCCAGTTTTCTTGCCTGGAGAATTCCATGGAGAGAGGAGCCTGGTGAGCTATAATCCATGGGGTCACAAAGAGCTGGACACAATGGAGCAACTGAGCACAGAGAAACTACCATAATTATGCTATTTTTCTAAAGCAAGCTGACCCACATTATCATGAACTTTGTTAAAAAATAATTACATGTGTACACCTATAATATATGTACGCAATTTCTGTGTTCCAGATTTCTTACTGTTAGGGGCTATTTAAGGCTTTTGAAAGAGATCCAGTCTTTTCTGGAAAATGTCCAAGGATGGATTTAGGACTATTTTGTCATCTGATGAATATTTTTTTCTTTATTTGCTTTAATTCTAAGCAACATTCAAAAACACCTAAAATAGGCATTGAACACGTTACCAGTAATGACAGTTCGGTAGTAAATGACCCGCAGGCTGGTCCTCCTTCTGCTTAAAGCCTTCCTTGTGCATAATATCACATGAGTCATCAGATGTGGTTTAAATAGCTTTCACTGTCAGCACTTTACGTCATTTAAATGAGCATTTCCTGGCTGCTGTGTAGTTGACCAATCGTGGACTCCACATACTAATTTAGAGTTGAACAAATTCAAAGACCTTCATTCTGATGCTGCAGTTTTTTCATAACTTCCTGTTATTTTGTGTTTGTTAGAATATACCTGTATTCATTGAGCATTAGCTTTTGCCTGGGGTTTTCATAGGTATCCTGGAATGTCGTCTTCACCATCACCCTACTAGTTTGGAATTGTAGGAATTCAGCAGGTGAGACTCCTGCTGACTCAGGTGAGACTCAGAGAGGTTAGGTCACTTGTCCTAGTCCACAGAGTGGGTGAGTGTGTTAGAACTGAGTTCAGACACAAGGCTTTTTACCCCTGAACTCAGTGTTTACTCAGCTAAGCTACATACACTAAATAATGGGCAGTATGTGACATGTTTTCAGGTGGTAACTGAATGAAGAGATTTAACTTAACAAACATTTAGTACTGATTAGACAATCACTAGTTTATCACTGTTTAAGACAGAAGTGTGAAAGTGCACTTTAAAAAGAAATATAAAGTTTTCTATAGAACATGTTTAAAGAAAAATATTGGACAAACAGTAGCTCATTGGTTATGTGGGATATATACCCACATATATATATATGTGAATAAAATCATATGTGTCACAGATGTGTGTGTGTGTTTACATGTGTGTATATATATGGGCTTCACTGGTGACTCACTTGGTAAAGAATCCACCTGCAGTGCAGGAGACCCAGCTTCTATTGCTGGGTGGCGAAGATCCCCTGGAGAAGGAAATGGCAACCCCCTCCAGTATTCCTGCCCGGAAAAGTCCCAGGGATAAAGGAGCCTGGTGGGCTACAGCCCATGGAGTTGCAAAAAGTTGGACACAACCTAGCGACTAAGACACCAGCGTATATCTGTATGTGGTCGGCCCAAAAGTTGATTCAAGTTTTTCCATCATTTGTTACGGACAAATCCAAATTAACTTTCCAGCCAACCCAATACATCATGTATCAGCCAAATGAGAAAAGCAAAGGATGTTGATTCAAAGCCTGCTCCAGCAAGGGAATCAGTCGCCGGCACCTGAGTTCTGTAGAGACTCAAAGGCAAGCAGAGGAGTGGGCAGGCGTTCTAGTGGGACACAGGAGGGCTTCCTGTCGGCCCTGCTTGGAGGCTCGTGTCCTCGGGCAGCTGGAGGTGGCCGTCCCAAGTTGGTTGGGGGGTGCCTGTTGGGCTTTCTCATGCTGGATCGTAAGTTGGAAGTGGGGACAAAATGTAACCAGCAATCAAGCAGTCAGTTTTAACTGAGTGCTGGCCAGTGTAAACCGATTGCTCCAGAAGTTACTGTGTCGCTTTCTTGGATTGTCGCTGGAAAGAGCCACCAGGCTTCCTGCAAGTCTGGCTCGCAGCAGGCTGACTTCCGGGGTTGTTCACTGTAGAGAAGGGTTAGGTCCCCAGCAGGTTGCTTCCGGTTGTGGGTGAGTTTTATACAGAATCTGGCCATTGTTCATTTGTGTCTTGTTTCTCCCTCTCTCCCTCCCTGCCTCCCTCCTCCCTTCTCTATCTGTCTGTTAGATATTTTATGTAGTCGTTGCTGCCCACCACTAATAACTCAAGTGCATGCCGGTGACTAGGCAGTGGTGACCTTGAATTCTCCAAGAAGCCATTCTGCTTCTCCTACATGTGGACAAGCGGTGGCAAAAGACAGAGCAGGACGAGTCCTTATTGAAATCGGAGGCTCTGATTTCTCGGGCAGAGTGAACAGACCTCAGACTTCTGATTCTTCCAAAGACATGCGGCGTCACCACCTGTGGGGCATTTTAGATTTCTGGATTTCCCCTCCTGCTCCTCTAGAATAAAGCTCCTAATGTCTATCGGCTCAGGAAATGACAAGAACACGTCCGTGCATTGAGCAGTCTTGATCTGAAGAGTCAGCAACCACATGGGTAAGAAGGCCAAGCGGGTGAAGTGTGTGTGGTGTGATGAGAGCCACAGCTGAGCCTGAGAGAAGGCTCATCTCACAGAGGCCGCCTGCGCCACGCGCCTCGGGGGCTGAGGAGACACTGCTCCGTCTGGGTTTTGAAGGAGACATGTTTCTGGAAACGGACATCCCCTCTGAGGCGAGCCCTTTCAAACTGTTTGTTTAATAGATGTTTTGCTCTGTTGTAGAATCACAGAATATAAGAGCTAAAGGATCCAGAGAGAATACCTAATGTAACTCTCACATTTTCTGACAAAGAGGCAGTGCAGCAGGATGGGTAAGCGTGTGGGTTGGAATCTGATTTGATCTCCCTACGTGCACCTGCCTTGAACACATTACTTTCTATGCCTTTCTTTTGACATCTGTAAAATGGGATTGCTCATCCCACCTAACTTAGAAGGTTGTTGAGTTAGATTACAAAAGTGATTTTTAAAAAGTTACCAAGACATCGTAAGATAGCTTTCCACAAGTAGTAGCTGTTGCTATGATACAGAAACTGGGAAACAGAGAAGTCGAGTGGTTTGCCTACCGTCTCAGGTAATCACTGACAGACTCAGATGAGCATCTCTGCCTTCCACTTGCTAGTCTGGACACAGCATTTCATTATATCTTGAACTGGCTTATGTTGTTTTAATTATTTATTGAAACAAAACAGAAATGAAGGTAAGCTTTTTCTCTCTTTGCTGAGCCATGGTTCGCAACGCAGGAAATGAATGCAATGAATTCCTACTTTATCTTCAATTCCTCAAAATTCTTTGAGGCTGCCTCTAAGGTCACTGTGCCTTCACTCTCTAGCCTTCTGGCTTAAACCACCTAGAAACTGACTGTCCTGCAGCCTAACCATGTCAAGGGAGGAAATGCAAGGTTTCAGGGACAAGGTAAGATGAAAAATCTTCCCCAGTCAATAGGTTCAGTGTGAGCTGTATTTTGGAGAAGGCAATGGCACCCCACTCCAATACTCTTGCCTGGAAACTCCCATGGATGGAGGAGCCTGGTAGTCCATGGGGTCGCTGAGTCGGTCACGACTGAGCAACTTCACTTTCACTTTTCACTTTCATGCATTGGAGAAGGAAATGGCAACCCACTCCAGTGGTCTTGCCTGGAGAATCCCAAGGATGGATGAGCCCAATGGGCTGCCGTCTGTGGGGTTGTACAGAGTCGGACACGACTGAAGTGACTTGGCAGCAGCAGCAGCAGAGCTGTGTTTAGGATGTAAGGTGTCTTATCACTGTAGGTTTGCTAATCTATACACTGGGCTTCCCAGGTGGTGGTGATGAATAAAGAACAGTGGTACACGTATAGAGTGGAGTACTACGCAGCCATATACAGGAACGCGTTTGCATCACTTCCAATGAAGTGAACAGACCTAGAGCCTCTTACACAGAGTGAAGTAAGTCAGAAAGGGAAAGAAAAATATCATATCCTAACACATATATATGGAATCTAGAAAGATGGTACTGATGAAATTATTTTCAGGGCAGCAATGGAGAAACAGACATAGAGACCAGACCTGTGGACACGGTGGGAGGGGCAGGGGGAGAAGGTAACGTATATGGAGAGAGTAACATGGACGTTTACAATACCACTTGTAAAACAGAGAGCCAATGGGAATTTGCTGTGTGACTCAGGGACTTCAAACAGGGATGCTGTGACCATCTAGAAGGGCAGTATGGGGAGGGAGGAGGGAGGGCAGTTCAGGAGGGAGGCTGTACCCGTGGCTGATTCTTGCTGATGTATGACAGAACACCACAAAATACTGGGAAGCAATGATCCTTCAACTGAAAACTAGGGACCCACCTGCCAGTGCAGGAGACATAAGAGATGTGAGTTAGATGCCTGGGCCATAGCAGTGCTGTTTCAAAACAGCCGAAACATGGAACAGCCTAAACGCTCATCCAGAGATGACTGGATAGAGAAGATACGGTAGATATATACAATGGGGTGTTACTCAGCCACAAAAGAATGAAGCAATGTCCCTGGCAGTAACATGGGTGCCACCAGGGATTAGCACACTAAGTGAGTCGGAAAGACAAATGGATGACATCCTTTACATGTGGAATCTAAAATACGGCACAAATGAACCTGTCTACAAAATAGAAACAGACTCATAGACGTAGTGGAGAAGGAAATGGCAACCCACTCCAGTATCCTTGCTCAGAGATTCCCAGGGATAGAGGAGCAAGGTGGGAGACTCGGCCTGCAATGCAGGAGACTCAGGTTTGATCCCTGGGTTGGGAAGATCCCCCGAAGGAGGAAATGGCAACCCACTCTAGTATTCTTGCCTGGAGAATCCCATGGACAGAGGAGCCTGGAGGGAGATAGTCCATGGGGTCACAAAGAGTTGGAGTCGATTGAGCAACTGACACTCACTCACTCCATAGGCATAAAGAACAGACTTGCGGTCTCTAGGGAGGGAGAGGGCTGGACCGGGGGTTTGAGGTTGGTAGATGCAAACTGTTACATTTATAATGGATAAAACACAAGGTCCTAATGTATAGCACAGGGAACTATATAGGAGCTGTAACGGAAAGAGATATACAAAAAGAATATCCATATGTAACGGAAAGGGATATACAAAAAGAATGTCCATATGTCTATAACTGAATCACTTTGCTGTACAGCAGAGATTGGTACATTGTAAAGTAACAATATTTCAATTCAAACATTAAAAAAATAAAAAAAAGGGAAGCAAAATTTTACCAAGGCAGTGGATTTGTTTTCAGCAAAAGTCACCTCTTAATCATGGAGCAGTAGAGTGCAGGATTTAAAAATCAAATGTAAAAAAATTTGCCACTGATTGCTGATTTGGATTATCTGTCCATTTGCTCTGTCTATCAATGTGGCTAACTGAGAACTGACTCTGGTTTAATTTGCATTTTTGTTTAGTGCCTGTTTATGGATCTTTACAGACACCCTTATTGGGGAAGGCCACAGAAATAGAGATAAGGTTCACTGATTTAATTTTGCCAGAAATTCAAGCCTGCACGTACTCAGTCTTTGAGGACAGTTTTATCACCAATTTAAAAATAATGTCATGCGGGCTTAGTATGTAAATGGCCAGAGGACAGAGTTTTTGGAATAAGCGAGCTTACAGTTTGTCATCTTTAGCTACCATTCAATGCCAGATTCCCTCCCTAACTTGCAAAATGTCTTGAATCTGAGTTTCCAGACCTTGACAGATGGAAAGCTTCCCACCTCTCAAATCAGCCCAGGTTGATTTAATGCTTAGAAAATCATCCTTGTATTGAGTAGGATCCCACCTCTCTATCTCCATGAAATAAGATTATGACTTCAAAGATCTTGATCATTTGCTGGAAAGTGGAACTTCCTTAGTAAAAGTTAATTTGCTATTACTATTTGTGTACTATTACTAGTACAAGAAAGGTAGCATTTCTACAAGTTAAAGAACGATTGTATTATTTATTCCTGCTGGGTCTCGTTAAAGCTGCTTAATTAAGCCAGTAGGATTCTGATAAAACCAAGACTTCTTTGACCAAGATGAACTGAGTTTTAATGGTTGGCAGTGGCATGTGCGCCCAGTCATGTCTGACTTTGCAACACCAGGAACTGAAGCCCACCAGGCTCCACTGTCCATGGAATTTTCCAGGCAAGAATACTGGAGTGCCTTGCCATTTTTTTCTGCAGGGGATCTTCCTGACCCAGGGATCAAACCCACGTCTCCTGCACTGGCAGGTGGATTCTTTACTACTGAGCCCCCAGGGAAGCCCTCGTAATTAAGTCAATAGGCCAAGACCTTCTTGACCGAGATAAGCTGAGTTTTGATGGTTATCATGATGCTAATAGTTCAGAGCTGAACTCTGCCTCTGGACACAGAGATTTGGGTCTTAATCCAAGTGTTTCACCTAGAGAAACAGAACCAGTAGGAGATACACATTAGGAGATTCATTGTAAGGAACTGTCTTATGTGATCATGGGAGCTGGCTTGGCAATTCCAAAAATTACAGGGTGGGCCCCTGGGAAGGGCAGGCTGGCATTGCCAAGTGTGAGCTGATGCTGTAGCCCTAAGTCGACTTTCTTCTTCCTTGAGGGCTATGATTTCTGCTCTTCGGGACTTTCAGTTAATACAATTCGGCCCATCCAGACTAGGACAGTCTCCCTTACTTAAAGTCAACGGATGGTGGCCTTTACTCACATCGAGGAAGAAACTTCCCAAGGATACTTAAATTAGTCTTAGCTTGAATTACTAGCCACATTAACACAGAAAACTGGCATCACACCAGGCTTCACTTTTGACTCATGTGACCTTGAAGGAGCTGCTGAACTCCTCCGCTCTTAATTTTTCTCATTGTAACAATTGGAATTTAACGAGTTATAAGACAAGTATTTAAATTGACTTTGGATCATGCATAAAATACTTCTGAGGATCTGGTGGCTTTTTGCTTCAAGCTGTTTTGTGTCACTGATCTTCAGTTTTCTCATCCATAAAATGGGAAGAACAATACTGTCTACTCGATAATGTTGTGAGGAGTGAGAGGAATTGAATTTCAAATTGCTGGCAAATTATAAGTACAGCCAGCACTCAAGGGATCTTTACATGGAACAGGTGTTGTTACAAATCCATTACTTGTGTTACCAGATTTAAGACCACGATAAACACTACTCATAGTAACAATAACTGTAAACATGAAAATCTTTTTAGTGGAGAGAATTTACTGAACTGTCGATAGGTCAGGGGCAGAAAGGGTGGAATTGTGGGACACAGTGGCGTTTTCAAGCAGATCAATTGCATGAGTAATGGAGAATGCACCTGTGCTCAGCTGCTAAGCTGAATCTGACTCTTTGCAATCTGATGGTCTATCATCTGTCAGGCTCCTCTGTCCATGGGATTTCCTAAGCAAGAATATTGGAGGGGTTGCCATTTCCTTCTCCAGGGGATCTTCCCAACCCCAGGATCGAACCTGCATCTCCTGTGTCTCCTGCATTGGCAGGCAGATTTTTAACCGCTGAGCCACCTGGGAAGGCCAATGGCAAATATGCATATCCATAAAATTCACTTATTTTTATGTATAAAGATATATATTGGGTGCATACCCTATCTTTTTGCATCAATCTGTTTCCTTTTTTAAGCTGCTTTATTGAGATATGATTGATATCGAGAACGCTGTATGTAATTAATATATACGATTTGATGAATTTGGAGGAAAGGATACGCCCATGAAACCATTATAATCTATGCCATAAACATATCTGTCAGCTCCAAATGCTTTCTCCTGCCCCTTTTATTTTATTAGGTTTAGTCATTTGGGAGGATAAGAATCTTCATATCAGACCCACCTTCTCAGCAAACTTGTAAATGCAGGATTCAGTGCTGTTAACCGCAGGCCCGTGCTGTACACGAGAGCTGTAGCGCTTACTCATGTTGCAAAGCCGAAATCGAGGACCCCGTGAGACGGAGATTTATTTTTAACAGATTTTTCTTGTGCTACAGAAGGCCTTATTGAAGAACAAAAAAGGCCAAAGTCATACTCACTCTCTGTAGAACTAACATCGAGGAAATAAGGTTACTTTGGCTTACTTTACTGATCCTATGACTAGATTCTTACCAAGCTACGGAGCTCCCCATGCTTCTCTGCAGGCAGTTGTTTTGCTGTTGAAAGGCATGGCTTCCTTTCGCTGGCCGTGTATGCTGCTATCTCTGAAGGAATCATCTGCAACTTGAAACTAACAAAGCAATCACGAAAGAATGGACTAAAACAATTGGACCATGTTTATGTCGAGAAGAAAGGAATAAGGAAAACCAAGCAGATCAAAAAGCCTCTTCAGTAACAGATTGGCTGCTGTCTATAAAATCTTTTTATTTTTCCGTTTTGCATTTACTCATAACCTTTCATACTGCAGGCTATTCCCTCTTACACACCTACTTACTTTGAGGTTCAATCGTCACAGTTTTCTTCAATATATAAACATTAGCTTCTGCAAATGTACACGGCAGGATATGGCAGTTTAATCTCTGGAAGGTGTCTCTGGGATCAACAGTACAAGCGGGCTACAGATATTCTTTCAAGAGCAGTAGATACATATTTGTTATCTATTACTGCAGTATTTCTGAGAGAAAGTTCTGGAATGCCAACAAATAGGTGCTACACAAGGAATTCTATCCGTGAGGAGGCAAGTTTGGGAAAGACTGGTGTTCATAAATTATACTAGGTTCTTTGATGGAATACCTCACCTAGGTTTTCATATGTGGATTTGTTATGAATCTCTAAGAGGGAGCAAAAATATTCAATGATTTCCCAGTTAAGTTGGTCATGCCTCCCTCCCCATCCTCATTTTTTTTTTTCCCTCAAGGGATGATGAGCTATAGGATATACTCGGAGAAATTATAGCACAGCCATTAGGTCAATGACTACACATATCCAGACCGGCTGCCTTGAATATGCAAATCACAATGTTTGCCCATGTGTCTTGTGTCTAAAGATAGCAGTGAGAGTAAAAGTTGTCAGAAAAGCATTTGGTTTAAAGCCATTTAAAATTCTTAGACTCAATCTTACCTTGAAAATTCTCTTCAACTTTTTTCGCTTTTCCTTTTCATTGCGTTAGACAGCTTATTAAGTGGATTAATATACACACATGTACATCTAATGTAAAATCATATCTGTTGCATATGTACAAATAGTAACATAATTAAACAATTCCCCGTCTAGATTGGCAACCCCCTGAGGACAGGATCCATGTTCTGTGTCCCTCCCTTTCTTCTGTTTCCCTGGTACCTGGGACAATGCTCAGCACCCAAAGTAGGCTGAATACATAATTCTCCAGTAGGTAGATGAGCTGCACCATTACCAACAGCTGCCCCCCCAACCCCACCCCAGTGAAACTCACATGCATCAGTTGCTTTTTTTTCCCTCCCAGAAAGAATAATGTTGCTTATTTATTTGTATTTTTTTTTGATTCAGTATTTTATTATATCTTTTTTTTTTTTTTTTGTTTAATGCTTATTCCATTTCACAGCACCCAGATATCTCTATTAATCCCTCACTGGGTTCCACATTTCATATGATTTTTGTCTACCAAACTGCATTTATTACATAACAATGAACTTGTTCTCCCATTGTTTGCTGTTGCAAGATAGAGCTTCTGATTGCAGCAGATAAGCACTGTTATCACCGTTTCTAAATCCCTGCTAAAAGCAAAGGAACTTGATATTTTAGTTAATCTTGGCAGTCCTACTTGGGGGGTAAGATAGAGCCTGGGAGGCTGCAGCCTACGGGGTCGAAAAGAGTCCGACAGGGCTTAGGGACTGGACAACAGCAAACAGGACCTTCTAAGTGCTTTGAGCCTTGGGGGCCCCCATTACCACTTTCAGGAATATTTAAAGGGGACAAACGTACATGCAGTGTCACTGGCAAAGTCATTCGGGTGGAGTATCAAGCAACACAATCCGTTCATCAAAAGGGGAAGTGATTATCAAGTAGTACATTTGGATATAATGGACACAAGGTAGTAAGTGAATGTCAGATAATTGTATGTATTCTTTGTTCACTGGCAGGACTGCGGGGTAGCTAAACACACCAACTTGGGAAAACACAGAAGACTTTTTGACATGATTATTAAGATTCTTAAAGTATGAGTTTTAATCATAGCTTGGAATCATTTTTCTTCCCCTGGGGAAACTTCTCTGCCAATGGAAGCTAGTCAGTGAGTAATGACAATATGCAGCTATTTGCATCCCCTTACAGAATGCATTTCTCGTGCACAGCGGGGTCAGGGTGTGTTCAAGGTAGCTATCGGGTTTCTCCAGCAACACCCAATTAACCAGGCCCGCGTTTTCCAACTTGTAGAATAAGCAGAGCTATTGTTTCTTGTGCTGAGTCATCGTCTCTTGATCACCTGTTTCTAGTCCCAGTAGAAAGGGAAGTGGAAAAGAGAGAAATGAAGTTAGTCATCATCTCTATTGTTATATTATTATTTACCACCATTTCAGGCAAAAAAATGAAGCAACTAAAGTTATTAGCTATGATTTGGTCTTACCTTCAGCCTTTGTTTTTTCCAAACTAACCTAACCATACATGACTTTGAATAGTTAAGAAACATCCAGTATATACTTGTAAGCAAAGAGAGGAAGGCAGAGAACTTTGCTTGGATCTGCTTCTTCTCACTTGCCTTAAGTTCTATTAATCATTATATTAGTATTGGCGAGTATTAGTCACTCAGTTGTGTTCCACTCTTTGCAAACCCGTGGACGGTACCTGCCAGGCTCCTCTGTCCATGGGATTCTCCAGGCAAGAATCCTGGAGTTGCCATGCCCTTCTCCAGGGGATCTTCCCAACCCAGGGGTCGAACCCATGTCTTTGCGACCCCATGGTCTGCAGCACACCAGGCTTCCCTGTCCATCACCAACTCCTGGAGTTTGCTCAAACTCATGTCCATCACGTCGGTGATGCCATCCAACCATCTCATCCTCTGTCGTCCCCTTCTCCTGCCTTCAATCTTTCCCAGCATCAGGGTCTTTTCCTGTGAGTCAGTTCTTCGCATCAGGTGGCCAAAGTATTGGAGTTTAAGTTGGTCATGCCTCCCTCCCCATCCTCATTTTTTTTTTTCCCCTCAAGGGATGATGAGCTATAGGATATACTCGGAGAAATTATAGCACAGCCATTAGGTCAATGACTACACATATCCAGACCGGCTGCCTTGAATATGCAAATCACAATGTTTGCCCATGTGTCTTGTGTCTAAAGATAGCAGTGAGAGTAAAAGTTGTCAGAAAAGCATTTGGTTTAAAGCCATTTAAAATTCTTAGACTCAATCTTACCTTGAAAATTCTCTTCAACTTTTTTCGCTTTTCCTTTTCATTGCGTTAGACAGCTTATTAAGTGGATTAATATACACACATGTACATCTAATGTAAAATCATATCTGTTGCATATGTACAAATAGTAACATAATTAAACAATTCCCCGTCTAGATTGGCAACCCCCTGAGGACAGGATCCATGTTCTGTGTCCCTCCCTTTCTTCTGTTTCCCTGGTACCTGGGACAATGCTCAGCACCCAAAGTAGGCTGAATACATAATTCTCCAGTAGGTAGATGAGCTGCACCATTACCAACAGCTGCCCCCCCAACCCCACCCCAGTGAAACTCACATGCATCAGTTGCTTTTTTTTCCCTCCCAGAAAGAATAATGTTGCTTATTTATTTGTATTTTTTTTTGATTCAGTATTTTATTATATCTTTTTTTTTTATTTTTGTTTAATGCTTATTCCATTTCACAGCACCCAGATATCTCTATTAATCCCTCACTGGGTTCCACATTTCATATGATTTTTGTCTACCAAACTGCATTTATTACATAACAATGAACTTGTTCTCCCATTGTTTGCTGTTGCAAGATAGAGCTTCTGATTGCAGCAGATAAGCACTGTTATCACCGTTTCTAAATCCCTGCTAAAAGCAAAGGAACTTGATATTTTAGTTAATCTTGGCAGTCCTACTTGGGGGGTAAGATAGAGCCTGGGAGGCTGCAGCCTACGGGGTCGAAAAGAGTCCGACAGGGCTTAGGGACTGGACAACAGCAAACAGGACCTTCTAAGTGCTTTGAGCCTTGGGGGCCCCCATTACCACTTTCAGGAATATTTAAAGGGGACAAACGTACATGCAGTGTCATGGCAAAGTCATTCGGGTGGAGTATCAAGCAACACAATCCGTTCATCAAAAGGGGAAGTGATTATCAAGTAGTACATTTGGATATAATGGACACAAGGTAGTAAGTGAATGTCAGATAATTGTATGTATTCTTTGTTCACTGGCAGGACTGCGGGGTAGCTAAACACACCAACTTGGGAAAACACAGAAGACTTTTTGACATGATTATTAAGATTCTTAAAGTATGAGTTTTAATCATAGCTTGGAATCATTTTTCTTCCCCTGGGGAAACTTCTCTGCCAATGGAAGCTAGTCAGTGAGTAATGACAATATGCAGCTATTTGCATCCCCTTACAGAATGCATTTCTCGTGCACAGCGGGGTCAGGGTGTGTTCAAGGTAGCTATCGGGTTTCTCCAGCAACACCCAATTAACCAGGCCCGCGTTTTCCAACTTGTAGAATAAGCAGAGCTATTGTTTCTTGTGCTGAGTCATCGTCTCTTGATCACCTGTTTCTAGTCCCAGTAGAAAGGGAAGTGGAAAAGAGAGAAATGAAGTTAGTCATCATCTCTATTGTTATATTATTATTTACCACCATTTCAGGCAAAAAAATGAAGCAACTAAAGTTATTAGCTATGATTTGGTCTTACCTTCAGCCTTTGTTTTTTCCAAACTAACCTAACCATACATGACTTTGAATAGTTAAGAAACATCCAGTATATACTTGTAAGCAAAGAGAGGAAGGCAGAGAACTTTGCTTGGATCTGCTTCTTCTCACTTGCCTTAAGTTCTATTAATCATTATATTAGTATTGGCGAGTATTAGTCACTCAGTTGTGTTCCACTCTTTGCAAACCCGTGGACGGTACCTGCCAGGCTCCTCTGTCCATGGGATTCTCCAGGCAAGAATCCTGGAGTTGCCATGCCCTTCTCCAGGGGATCTTCCCAACCCAGGGGTCGAACCCATGTCTTTGCGACCCCATGGTCTGCAGCACACCAGGCTTCCCTGTCCATCACCAACTCCTGGAGTTTGCTCAAACTCATGTCCATCACGTCGGTGATGCCATCCAACCATCTCATCCTCTGTCGTCCCCTTCTCCTGCCTTCAATCTTTCCCAGCATCAGGGTCTTTTCCTGTGAGTCAGTTCTTCGCATCAGGTGGCCAAAGTATTGGAGCTTCAGCTTCAGTATCAGTCCTTCCAATGAATATTTAGGACTGATACCTGAATTCCAGTTCCTTTAGGATTGACTGGTTTGATCTCCTTGCAGTCCAGGGGACTCTCAAAGAGGTCTAGCTCGAGTCATTTCTTTTTTCTTTTTTTTTTTTTAATTTGTTTTTTATTGAAGTATAGTTGCTCTACAGCAGGCTTCCCTGGTGGCTCAGATGGTAAAGAGTCTGCCTGCAATGCAGGAGACCTGGGTTTGATCCCTGGGTTGGGAAGACCCCCCGGGGAAGGAAACGGCAACCGACTGCAGTGTTCTTGCCTCGTATATAAGTTACAGGTGTACAATAGGGTGACTCGCATGTTTAAAGGTTACAGTCTTCATAGTTATTGTGAAATGCTGGCTGCACTCCCCATGCTGCACCACACATCCTTTGTCTTATTAATCTGTATCCCTTAGTTCCCCAGCCCTGCACTGCTCCCCACCTTCCCGCTCCCCGCTGGTAACCACTAGTTCGTTCTCTGTATCTGTGTGTCCGCTTCTTTTGTGTTACGGTCACTGGTTTGTTGTATGTCTTTAGGTTCCACACGTGAGCGATGGCATATAACCATTGTCTTTCTCCCTCTGACTCATTTTACTTAGCGTAACGCCCTCCAAGTCCACCCAGGTTGCTGCAAAGGGCAAAATGTCACTCTTTTATGCCTGGAAAGCCATTTCTGATTTTTGCCAGATCCCATTGCAGTCTTGCTGACATCTCTACCCCAGGGTCCAATACAAAGTCTGTGGCATCACAGGCATTTATTTAATCAAGAAGTGTATGGTAAACGCCACCTGTGTTGTTTGCTAATAAACAAGTGAATGAGATCTGATGTCCCTATAATCTACACGAAACTGGCACTTTGTCTTGTTGTGCCTCTGTGGGAGGCAGCATCGAGACCTTGGGTGTTCTAGAAGCATTCTACATGCCTTTCTGAACAGTGGATTTCGGAGAGGAAAAGTTTTTTCTTCTGTTCCTCTAGGCTCTTTGGCTGGCCTCATAACTCAGACCAGTTTAATCTGTTATGCACGGAGGCCACACAAAGACATGCCCTCCTCCTGGAAGTCAGGTGACTGAGGCCTGTACTCCACCCTGGGCGAAGGTCGAGGGGACAGGGCCCAGGGTCTCAAAGGCAAGGCATAGAAACCTCAGGAAGATGAGATGTTTGGTGAACCACTGTTTTCTATGCCATGTGGGTAAGACTTCTGATATAAAAAATTACCTTTGGTATTAGCTCTCTTCCTGATGAAAGCCCTCAATCTAAATTTATTTTAGGCAGTTAAGGGAGAGGTTAAAAATAAACACTTCCCCTGAGTCTGCTAGGCCTTAACTGCCCTCAGGTTAAAACAACCCGTATGATGGAGTGGCAGATTTGGGGGTGGTGTCTTTTGTCCCTCTCCTCACTGAGTGACCTGAGCCAGTTAGTCAGTCTCTTAGGAACCTCATTTATAAGATGTGTGTCAGTTTTTATTGGCTTCCCAGGTAGATCAGTAATAAAGAATCTGCCTGTCAAGGCAGGAGATGCAGGAGACTCTGGTTTGATCCCTGGGTCAGGAAGATCCCTGGAAAAGGAAATGGCACCCCACTCCAGTGCTCTTGCTGGGAGAATCCCATGGACAGAGGAGCCTGGCGGTCTACGGTCCATGGGGTCACAAAGAGTCAGACTCAGCTGAGCTGGAACCATCACCACCAAGTTTTCTGTGGTATGGAATAAATGTGGTTATGCATCTGAAGCCCCTTGAGACACATAGGGTCCACATAAAATTTCACTAAGTGTTAGCTATTTGTCAGCAGATTGATTCTGTACCCGTAAAAGATATGCTCAAGGCCTAAGCCCCGGTACCTGTGCGTGTGACCTGATTTGGAAATTAGGTCGTTGCCTGTGTGCGTGCTCAGTTGTGTCCAACTCTCTGCGACCTGTGAACTGTAGCCTGCCAGACTCCTCTACGGAATCTCCAGGGAAGAATACTGGAGTGGGTTGCCATTTCCTTCTCCAGGGGATCTTCCCCTCCCAGGGATCGAACCTGCATCTCTTCCATCTCCTGAGTTGCAGGCGGCTTCTCTAGCGCTTGAGACACCTGGGGGGCCCCTTGAGGTTTTGCAGATGCAGTTAAAGATCTCCAGATGGACTCCTGGATTTAGGGAGTGTCCTAAATCCTATGACGGGTGTTCCCAGGAGGGAAAGGAGCAGGAGGTTTGAGACACAGAGGGGACCACAGGGAAGCCCGTGAAGACAGAGGCGGAGGTTCCGGTTACGTGCCCCTGAGCCAAGGAGCCCCAAGGTCCAGCAGCCCCAGAGGCTGGAGAAAGGCCTGAGACGCATTCTTCCCCAGAGTCCACAGAAGGAACCAGCCCTGAGGAGATCATGATTTTGGACTTGTGGCCTCTGTGGCTGGGAAGGAAAAAATCTGTTTCCAGCCACCCAGTTTGTGGCAATGTGTGACAGCAGGTAGCCACAGGAAACCAACTCACTATTCTAACCAGAGGGGAAGAGTCAGGTTTTATATTGTTATCTTTTCCTGCACTGGAGCATCAAGGACACCCCCCAGTTAGCAGGCTGGCCTATTCCAGACTCTACACTGGGAAAAGAACTTTGAGCTTGAAGAGACCTTGGCGTCCATCTGCCGCAGTCATCTCACTGTGTGCCCAGAAAGGTGATGGTGCTCAGCCAAGGCACACAGAAAGATGGGCCGGCAGTGGAAGGGCCCCAAGTGGACAAAAGGCCTCTGGGGATTCAGCTGGTCTCCTCTGGGCGCTGCCCACACCATGATGCCGTCTCTGGGGAGGTGTGCCTGGACCGTGTGTTGGAGCCTAGCTACCCAGCAATCTCAAACCTGCCTGGGGTGAGCAGGCAGGCAACGCTCGCTTGTTCATTCCTTGCACAAGTAAAATTCCTCTCCAGGTCATCTTCCAGCAGCTTAGTACCCAGGTTGGACTAGTCACCAAAGAAAAACCAGTATCTCAAAGTGAAACCTCTTAGCACGAGACAGATGGGAGATGGCTTCCTGCTTCGAGCCCAGAGGAAGCCGTGTTCCACCCTGTGAACTACTTTTCCGCGGCCATTTCTGGCTGCTTGTCAGGAGGAAGCTGTTAATCGCCTTTTGAACATCTTCTCAGTGATGAATGGTCCTGACTGCTCTTAATTTCTCTCTGGCCGTTGTCCTGGCCCTACCGCTTGGCATTTCTGATGATCTCAGGCAGAGATCATCAATATGTAAATGGATATCCCTACAGTGGGCAATGGCAAAGTGGGCTAGATTTGCTCCGGCCAGAACCTACAGCCGGAGAAGAGGAGCAGTGCGTGTTCCCTGCCATGTGGCTCAGGATCACTGTGTGGATAACCTGTGGAAACAAAGGGCTGCCAAGCATTATAAGGAATTCCCTGGGGGTCCTGTGAAGCTGATCCTTCTTCTGGTCACAGATCGTGTCACTGGATCGCCACTTCCTGTGTGACTTTCAGAAAATCTCTTAACCTCTCTGTGCCTCGGCAGGGGTTTTTCATATATAAAGCATGGATAATCATGGGCTCAGTGTTTAGTCATGTCTGTCTCTTTGCAACTCCTTGTACTGTAGTTCGGCAGGCTCCACTCTCCTTGGGATTTTCCTGTCAAGGTTACTGGAGTGGGTTGCCATTTCATCCTCTAAGGGATCTTCCCTATCCAGGGATCAAACCCGCATCTTTAGGCAGGCAGAATCTTTACCACTGACCCAGTTGGAAATCTCATGGGTAATAATAGTCCCAACCGAATAAGGTTTCTACAAAAACCATGCAGTCATTCATATTAGACCCATAACAGTGTCTGGCACACAACAGTTACTCAGTTAAGTTGATCCATCAGATCATCCTTGTTTTCAGTCTTTCAACACTAGAATGTTTTTTCTTCTGCCACATACTTTTATATCTCTTTCGTTTCCAAGTTCAAATTCTGCTGATGCTATTTTTTTTTATTGTTGGTTCACATCACGTTCCTCCATTCTTCATGTTCTTTTTTTAACATCTTTACTGTTTATTTTATGCATACCATAAACTTGACCCACGTTAAGTATACAACTCAATATTTTTAAAATCATGCTTACATAGCTGTTTGAGCAGCACCACAATCCAGTTTCAGAACACTCCCATCACCCCCAATAATACCACCGTTTAAGAAATGTGTACACTCTGCATCGCTGGCTCTCAGTTCAGTTCAGTTCAGTGGCTCAGTCGTGTCCAACTCTTTGCGACCCCATGAATCACAGCACGCCAGGCCTCCCTATCCATCACCATCTCCCGGAGTTCACACAAAGTCATGTGCATCAAGTCACTGATGCCATCTTGTCCTCTGTCGCCCCCTTCTCCTCCTGCCCACAGTCCTTCCCATCATCAAAGTCTTTTCCAATGAGTCAACTCTTCACATGAGGTGGCCAAAGTATTGGAGTTTCAGCTTTAGCATCAGCCCTTCCAGTGAACACCCAGGACTGATTTCCTTTAGGATGGACTGGTTGGATCTCCTTGCAGTCCAAGGGACTCTCAAGAGTCTTCTCTGATACCACAGTTCAAAAGCATCAATTCTTCGGCGCTGAGCTTTCTTCACAGTCCAACTCTCACATCCATACATGACCACAGGAAAAACCATAGCCTTGACTAAATGGGCCTTTGTTGGCAAAGTAATATCTGTGCTTTTCAACATGCTATCTAGGTTGGTCATAACTTTTCTTCCAAGGAGTAAGCGTCTTTTAATTTCATGGCTGCAGTCACCATCTGCAGTGATTTTGGAGCCCC
>SJYC01010726.1:0-24246 GCA_006408675.1 Madoqua kirkii | reverse complement strand
AAAAAAAAAAAAAAAAAAGACGTTTGTCCTTTCCTCCTGCTTGAGAATTCCAGACCCCTATGTCCTTTTTGGGAGCCCCAGACCCCCATCTCCTCCTCTGGGACCCTGGGCTTCCTATCAACCTGCCTAGGAACTGACTCTCTCACTCTTCTTTGGAGAAGTGTGTACTCAATATTTTGCCCATTATCAAATGTGTTCCTAGTCTTTTCTATTGTTGAGCTATAAGAGTTACTTACATATTCAGGGTAAAAGTCCTTTATTGAACATGCAGTTTAAGATAGTTTCTCCTGGTTTCTGGGTTGTCTTTTCACTTTTTAAATAATATCTTTTGAAGTACAAAAATTTGTAATCCGATGAGGTGTAAATTATTGTTTTTTGTGGGATGTACTTTTGATATTATAAAGAATCTTTTTTTAATTTTCAAAATTTTTTATTGGAATATAGTTGCTTTACAACTAGTTCCTGCTATACAGCAAAGTGCATCAGCTGTGTGTGTGCACCTGTCCCCTCTGTTTTGGATTTCCTTCCCATTGAGGTCACCACAGAAGAGTTGCCCGTGTATACAGTCAGTTCCCATTAGTGATCTTTTCATGCATAGTAGTGTGTATGTCGATTCCAGTCTCCCAGTTCATCGTATCCCTCCTACCTTCTTGGTGTCTATGTGTCTTTTCTCTACATCTGTGTCTCTATTTCTGCTTTGCAAATAAGTTCATCTGTACCAGAGATTCCACATCTATGCATTATTGTACTATATTTATTTTTCTCTGACTTACTTCATTCTGTATTACAGTCTTTAGCTCTATCCACTTCTCTACAAATGTTACAATTTTGTTCCTTTTTTTTTTTTTTGACTGAGTAATATGCCATTGGCAACCCACTCCAGTATTCTTGCCTGGAGAATCCCAGGGATGGGGGAGCTTGATGGGCTGCCGTCTATGGTGTTGCACAGAGTCGGACACGACTGAAGCGACTTAGCAGCAGCAGCAGCAGCAATATGCCATTGCATATATATATGTACCACATCTTCTCTATCCATTCCTGTGTTGATGTACATTTTGATTGCTTCTATGTCCAGGCTATTGTGAATAGCACTATAATGAATACAGGGTGTATGCATCTTCTTGAATTCTGGCTTTCTCAGGGTATATGCCCGATAGTTGGGTTGTTGCTATTGGTAGCTCTATTTTTAATTTTTCAATGAACTTTCATATTGGACTCCAAAGTGGTTGTATCAGTTTATGTTTCCACCAACAATGTAAGAGGGTTTCCTTTACTCTACATTCTCTCTGTCATTTATTGTTTGTAGACATTTTTGTGATGGCCATTCTGACTGGTATGAAGTGATACATCAATGTTTTTTTGATTTACAGTCCTCTAATAATTAGCTCAACATTTAGAAAATGAAGATCATGGCATCTGGTCCCATCACTTCAAGGGAAATAGATGGGGAAACAGTAGAAACAGTGTCAGACTTTATTTTGGGTGGCTCCAAGATCACTGCAGATGGTGACTGAAGCCATGAAATTAAAAGACACTTACTCCTTGGAAGGAAAGTTATGATCAACCTAGATAGCATATTCAAAAGCAGAGACATGCCAACAAAGGTCCATCTAGTCAAGGCTGTGGTTTTTCCAGTGGTCATGTATGGATGTGAGAGTTGGACTGTGAAGAAAGCTGAGCGCCGAAGAACTGATGCTTTTGAACGGTGGTGTTGGAGAAGACTCTTGAGAGTCCCTTGGACTGCAAGGAGATCCAACCAGTCCATCCTAATGGAGATCAGCGCTGGATGTTCTTTGGAAGAACTGATGCTAAAGCTGAAACTCCAAAACTTTGGCCACCTCATGCGAAGAGTTGACTCATTGGAAAAGACTCTGATGCTGGGAGAGTTTGGAGGGAGGAGGAGAAGGGGCAACAGAGGATAAGATGGCTGGATGACATCACGGACTCAATGGATGTGAGTTTGAGTGAACTCTGGGAGTTGGTGATGGACAGGGAGGCCTGGCGTGCTGGGATTCATGGGGTTGCAAAGAGTTGGACACAACTGAGTGACTGAACTGAACTGAATAATTAGTGATACTGAAGGATTTTTTATTTGTTTGTAGGCCATCTGTATGTCTTCCTTGGAGAAATGTCTATTTAGGTCTTTTGCTCAAGCTATGACAAAACTACTGAAAAGCAGAGATATCGCTTTGAGAGCAAAGGTTCATATAGTCAAAGCTGTGGTTTTCCAGTAGTCATATACAGATGTGAGAGTTGGACCGTAAGGAAGGCTGAGCACCAGAGAATTGATGCTTTTGAACTCTGGTGTTGGAGAAGACTCTTGAGAGTCCCTTGGACTGCCAGTCCAATCTAAAGGAAATCAGTCCTGAATATTCACTGGAGGGGCTGATGCTGAAGCTAGAGCTCCAATACTTTGGCCACCTGATGTGAAGAGCCGACTCACTGGAAAAGACCCTGATGTGGAGCAAGAAGACAAAGGAGAAAGAGGTCAGCAGAGAATGAGATGGTGGATGGCATCACTGACTCAATGGACATGAATCTGAGCAAATTCTGGGAAACAGTGAAGGACAGGGAAGCCTAGCATGCTGCTTCCATAGGGTCAGAAAGAGTCAGGCATGACTTAGCGAGTGAACAACCTATTTTTTGACTGGGTTGTTTATTTGATATTGAACTCCATCAGCTATTTGTATATTTTGGACATTAAATCCTTGTCGGTTGCTTTGCTTGCAAATATTTCATTCTACTCTGAGTTCTTTTAACTTTTAGTCTGGTTTATGGTGTTCTTTGCACAAGCTTTTAATTGGGTCTCATTTGCTTATTTTTGTTTTATTTTCATTACTTTAGGAAGTGGGTCAAAAAGATCTTGCTGTGATTTATATTTGCTTAAACCAAAGTCTTATGTTATCTTCTAAATTTTTCTGTTTGGGGTCTATGATTCATTTTGAGCTCATTATGATGTTTGGTATGATTTAAGCGTTCAAACTCATTCTTTTGTGTGTGAATATCCAGTTAACCCAGCACCATTTGTTGAAAATACATCTTTCCCTACTGTCTCTACTACTTCATTTCAAGTCTGTTGACAGTAAATGTGAAGATTTATTTCTGTACTTTCAGTTCTAGTCAGTTGATCTATATGTTTGTCCTTATTCCAGAACCATATTGTCTTTATTACTATAGCGTTACCATGAATCTTGAAATCGCATCCTTATCTGTTCTCACCTGAATGACTGGACCATCTTCCTAATTGGTCTCTTGCCCCTAGTCTCTGCCTTTTGCAGTCCATTCTCTATACAGCATTCAGAGAGATCTTTCTAAAGCCCTCTCTGGCTTGTCATCTTTTTATTTCTAATAAATAAAGTTATTTATTAAGGGACGGTGCCCCTGCCTATCCATCCATCGTTGTCTCATCACATCTTCACTCAAGTTGTTCATTCCAACATCCCTGGGCTATTCAAACTGCCCAAAGAAGCTGTATGCTTTTAACACCTGCAAGCACCAGAGCCTAGCGCACTGGCAGGCACGGTGCCTGGAGAAAGTAGATATCTGCTATATAAGACGGGCTTCCCTGCTGGCTCAGATGGGAGAGAATTTGTCTCCAATGAGGGAGACCTGGGTTGGATCCCTGGGTTGGGACGATCCCCTGGAGGAGAGCATGGCAACCCACTCCAGTATTTATGCCTGGAGAATCTCCATGGACAGAGGAGCCTGGTGGGCTACAGTCCATGGGGTCTCAAAGAGTCAGGTATGACTGAGCGACTAAGCATAGTACATTACATAAGATGAACAAACCAGGGATACCCATGATCATTGCTTGGGCAGTATTTTTTTTTTTCTTTTTTACCTGGTAAACTGCTCCTAGAAATTTTCCCTTGACCAAGTACTCCCTTGTTGCCATGTACTTTAGGTGCCCTGGAAATAATTCCAGCATACCAGTTATCATATTTCACCATGAGTATTGTTTTATATGTATATACCTTCTCCTAGATTGTAAGACCTTCAGTATTGACCTTCATGGGACCTGGTACCCAATAACATTGTTGAATGAATGGATAGGTAACTGCATGCTTTGAAATTTGTTTTTTAGGGTCTTTCAGAAAGCACCTACATAGCCAGGGATACTTCACAAGACTGCTGGAGGCTAGACTCTTGGCTGTGTGCAGTGAGATTGTTGCCCAGCCTCTGGCAGTAAGCACAGAGTCAGTTGCCTTTTTGGCCCTTTCTTGAGCCCACTGCTCTCCACCCTCAGTTTTGCATCTTTCCCTGTTGACTCAACCTATTATTTTGAGATGGTTCTGGGCCAATAAACAGTGGATTAGAAACAAAAAGAGGGAAAAAATTAAACAAGAACAACTCTTGGCATCATGATAAAGCTCAGCTTGAATATTGCTTAAGTTCCTGAGACTTTTGTCCTAATTCAAATCCAATAAAATATCCTTGGAGACACGGTTTTGTTTTTTGTTTATTGTTTTATTTTCTTTAAAAAAAGCCTTCAAGAAAACCATCCTGCCAACTATTAGGGAATGGCTTTCTGAGCTTGCTTTCTACTTGGGTGTCTGGTTTTTTCCATCTAGATCACTAGTATTTATCTTTCATGCCACCTTCTAATGTTCTGCTGCTGCTGCTGCTGCTAAGTCACTTCAGTCGTGTCTGACTCTGTGTGACCCCATAGATGGCAGCCCACCAGGCTCTGCCATCCCTGGGATTCTCCAGGCAAGAACTCTGGAGCGGGTTGCCATTCCCTTCTCCAATGCATGAAAGTGAAAAGTGAAAATGAAGTCGCTCAGTCGTGTCCAACCCTCAGCGACCCCATGGACTGCAGCCTACCAGGCTCCTCCGTCCATGAGACTTTCCAGGCAAGAGTACTGGAGTGTTCTACTCACACATAAATAACTCCAGATTTCTCAGGAAGCCTGGATTCTCTTCAGACTTGCAATAATTTTCACTTCATTCTGTTATTGACAGGTCTAACCCAAAGGAGAAGGATTTGACTGTCGGACACCAGACCCTGAATACAACCACTCCACTTTTGGAGGTGTCAGTGGATCTCACTGTCAAATCAGGCATTTTCCTTCTAGCATTTTCTAGACTGTCTCTAGTCATGGCTGTCCCTTCTCCTCCCCACAGGCCAGCAGGGAGCACGTGGAGAATAAGTTAACGTACTCCACCCTTACTTGGCTGCTTGGAGAGTATTTTGAGTTTTATTTGTAAAGGCAGAGAGCTTTTTTAAAGTGGTTTTTCTTCCCATTCCATCACTCTCCATTTTAAACTCTGCTAGAAAATAGACAAAGGATTTAAACTATAAATTATTAAGAATCAAAGAGCACCTTAGGGCACCTAATCATGAATGATCTCTCTTGCTTCTCCTCTAGTACAGTTGTTTGGATCAGAGCCACAGAACCAAAAACCTCTGGGGTGTATGGATGCATGAGGCCAGCCAGGTGTGGACCACCATGAGGTGGAGAGTTCAGGCCCCACTCAAGCGAGATGGACCCCGGAGCTTTCTCAGTAAACGGCTCCTGGTTTTATTCCCACTAGTGCTATTTCTAGATTCTCTCTCATATTTTCTCAAAAATATAAAAGTTAAATTTCTTAAAATGTCAGATATTTTCCTATTGTCAAATTCTCCACGTTGGTAAACAATTCAAAATTTAGAAAAACAAGCTTAAGATCCAACAGAACACGTCTGCAGGCCACTAGCTGATGCATTCTTGCACAGAAGCCCTTAACAAACAAAAATGTCTTATAAGTCCCAAGTTTATCTTAGCGCCTTTATTTAATATGTTCACTAAGTATTATGAACACCTTTGGTGCTAAGTAATAGGGCCTCAGCAGTGGATAAGATAGACCGCATGGAACGCTCCTGAAACGGGCATTCTAGTCAGGTGTTTGGGACTGTGGCCCCTTATTGATGGGGAGTTGGTTCTCAACTGGTAGATCGAGTTCCCTTTGTCCTTGAAGCAGACTCATGACAAATTCAGAACTTCTTTCTGTTGTTATGCACTCCAGAATAGTTTCATCTGGTCACAAGTTTCTACTCAAACATCATTTACCGTATTGGTAGATATCATAATGTTAAAAATAAATCGTTAATTTAACACGTTATTTATTCATTTAGTTTGTTCAAGAAATATTTATTGAGCGTCTTTATGAAGGAGGCACTGATCAAGTAAATGAGAAATTGGTGATGGATATAATAGCTGCTTAAGGTGGTGCTAGTGGTAAAGAAGCTGCCTGCCAGTACAGGAGACATAAGGATGCGGGTTAGATCTCTGGATCAGGAAGATCCCCCAGAGGAGGGCAGGGCGATCCACTCTAGTATTCTTGCCTCAGTCATATGGACAGAGGAGCCTGGTGGGCTCTGGCCACACAGCATCAGACAGCACTGAAGTGACTTAGCGCACATATCGCGGGATGCCTTCTGTACAAGGGCCTGGACCAGGACCAAGCGTGTGTTCCACGGAAGAGCTGCCACTGATCCAGACCTGTAGTTTGGGAGCAAATGGCCAGCTCTGCCTGCAAGGTGTTGGAGGTGCTAGGGCAGGAAGAGGTGGCCTGCAGAGTGAGGGTTTGCAGAGCATGTTGCTATTTTTACATGATCCCTTCCCTTGGAGACCAAGGCCATGCCTGTCTCACCCTCCCATTCAGGAGGAAAGCAAGTGTGGTGGAGAGACAGAGCTTCCAGAGAGAACAAAGGAGACCTGAGGGGGTAGGAGAGCCCCCCCACTTCCTACAGTCTCTACTGTCCCGAGTGGAGGATGTTGATGGCTTTACCATATAGCAAGTGCCCTACATGTGAATGAGCTCTGTCCCAAAAGCACATGCATAAGGCCACTTTGTTTGGAAATCCAGCAAAGTGAGCCTAGGCACCCAGCTAACACGATCAGCTATATAGTACGATACTTGCATAGGTTTATAATACTTTTCACACAAATAATACATTAAAAACCACTAAAAAATAAAGAGATCATTTGTCATCCTATAGCACAGTACCTTGAAAAGTCCAGTACAACAGCTGGCAAGAAGAGTTACTGAAAGAGAGAGGGTAGGAGGTGGGAAATCGTGGAGCTGAAGGATCGTCAGCAGCAGCAGACCAGGGAAAGCGGCCAGCTGACTCTGCTTGATGTTGATGACACAGGTTCTGGTTCCTCGGTGGATTCAGTCCTGTCTACTATCTTAAAAAAACGATCCAGTGACCCCTGGGCAGTACTGTAGCAGCGCCATTGCTGCTGCCTTTATGCTTGTTTCCGGGCATCTTGTCTTGAAATAAAGACACAATACTCTACACAGCACTGTACAGTGAAGTACACAAAAGCACAGCTACTGGTTGAGGACGCACACATGTGTGACAGTGTGCGCCAGACATGTCAACTAACTTCCGTGATAGGACATGTGAACACGTTTGGCTCTTTGAAAGTCCACAGCTTTAAGGTTCATACGTAGGGGACTTACTGTGCTGCTGCTGCTGCTGCTGCTAAGTCACTTCAGTTGTGTCCGACTCTGTGCGACCCCATAGATGGTAGCCCACCAGGCTACTCTGTCCCTGGGATTCTCCAAGCAAGAACGCTGGAGTGGGTTGCCATTTCCTTCTCCAATGCATGAAAGTGAAAAGTGAAAGTGAAGTCGCTCATTCATGTCCAACTCTTTGCAACCCCATGGACTGCAGGGACTTACTGTAATTACCGTCTTTCCTGTTGACTCTACTCTTCGTGAAACAGACACCATTCTGTTTGGTCCAGTAATGGATCTCCAGCACAAGGCCCAGAATCTGGTACCTAATCGGTGCACAGTAAATGCTGCTGACTGAGGAAGGAGACGGCATGAAAAGGGGGAGAGCTGCAGAGGAGGGAAATGGAAGGTAGTAAATGGTAGGTGAATTCCTGCAGGACAGAGGTAAAGAAAGGGGACGCAGGGAGGGTCCAAGGCAGGAAAATGTCAGTGGGGCGGAGGCTCAGCGGCCCTGGAGGAGTGTTGTCCTGGTACATGGTCAGGTAGACAGTAAGAAGGTCTTGCAGAGGCTGACCATTCTGTAGAACTTTCTAAAGTTGACGAAGTCAAGGGAACCTGCGCTGAGGCTCTCAGTGAAAGATGGGTTACCACCAATAGGGCAAAGTTAAAGGAACCAGGTTTCTAAATTAGACAAAACTCACTTTGTTAAGCACAAAAGTTCCTGTAGCCATCCAAGGTCACCACGTGTCAGTCAGCCCTGGAAATCGCTTTTTTGAGGCACACGCTTGAATCATTCTCATCTACATTATCGAAGTCTGCATGTCGAATTCCCCACTTTCCAGCCATGAGTCGTGTGGACCTCTGTGAAGGTCAGTGTATAATGATACAACATCTTGTGTGATGACATTTTTCATGATGTATTTTCCTAATCAAGATTTCTAAAAATCAATCATTCTGTTTTTAAGCACTTTTTTTTCCTTCTGAGCTGAACCTGAGCAGCTGGATGTTGGAATTTGCCATCAAACCATTCACCCATCCCTAACCTTTAAATGTTTAGAGAGGAAAATAAAAAAAGACCGGTGTAAAATAATTTAGTAACCCACAGAATTCATTTAGTTTAATTTATGCTAATTACAGCATATTGGTGTACTGGCAGATAAAATAAAGCTGGTGGAGAAGATTGCATTGAATAAACTGAGACAATTAACCCTCAAAATTATCACGTGAAATGATTTGAGCTTGCTACTGAAAATAACAGGCCCTACCAATTGTCTTAACTAGTGATGATTAAAAAGCTCATTAAATTCCAGGATTTATTTTACATTATCCCTGCATCTATTGGTCATTTTGTATAATATTTTAATTATAGGGTTTTTTCCTTCCTCTAAATGGTTAGAGCACAAAATTAGAATTTTATTTTATTATCATGCTCAGTTATTTGGCCAAATGTAAATAATAGAAAGATAGTGGTCCTCTTATATGTCAAGATGTTAAGTTGAAAATTCTCGGTGACATAAGATGACACACAGCATTTTCTCTTGAGTTCTGAGATAATTCACAAAATATCAAATTTTTGTCTCGTCAAATTAGTTCCTAGACTTTCATGTGCAGCTTCTGCCCCCTATAATAAGTATAGTAGGATTATCATTAATTTTATGATGGAGGACAAATAAATAAAAATTGTAAATATTTTGTCTAAACCCAGGTGGCTCAGTGGTAATATATCTGCCTGCCGATACAGGAGATGCTGGAGATTCCGTTTCAGTCCCTGGGTTGGGAAGATCCCCTGGAGAAGGAAATGGCACCCTATTCCAGTGTTCTTGTGGAGAATCCCAAGGACAGAGAAGCCTGGTGGGCTGCAGTCCACAGGGTCACAAAGAGCTGGACACAACTTAGAAACTGCACACACACGCACACATTGCAGACTTTGCTTTATCCCAGAGAACTTGCCAAAGTAAAAAATACAGTCGTTTTCCCAGAGGGCTGAGGGACAGAATCAAAGCCGGTGTAGGCAGGCAGAACCAACCCTGTGCTCCAGCTGCGGACTTTGGAGGAATAAGCTGCCTCCTACCAAGCCATCCTTGTCACCCTGCCGGCCGTGATGTCTCTGCGAAGAGATGCTGTCGATTCTGTTTTATCTTTTCCAATTTTATTATTCACTCAGCTGTCTCTTTCTCATCATTTAAAATTCAGTCAGCTCAACCTGCTTCAAGGGGTCTCCTGATTTTCCCCAGGTCCTAGTTAGATGCTTCTTCTTTTATGCCCCCCTGGAGAGAACCCTCTATCTAGCCAAATGCTTTATGCACTAACGTTGAGGTGTCCAGGAAACTGCGTCTCCCAGGACAGTATAAAGGACTTCAAGCCACGAACCACGAGCTTGCGCTTCCTACCTCAAGGAGACAATACGGCGCTTTGTTGCTGTTCAATCTCTAACTCATGTCCTGTGAGACTCTTTTCTACTCTATAAACTGAAGCCTGCCAGGCCTCCTTGTCCATCACCATCTCCCAGAGTTTGCTCAAAGTCATGTCCATTGAGTCGGTGATGCCATCCAACCATCTCATCTTTTATCGTCCCCTCCTCCTCCTTCTCAATCTTTCCCAGTATCACGCTCTTTGTAGAAAGCCAGTTTTTCTGTCAAATGGCTTATTCCATGAATAAAGGAATACACAAATTCAGAATTATTTTGACTAGCATTATTGGACCCTCCACCATTCAAAAAGGCAGTAAATATTTTCTCCAACAGTTTTGGTTTCGTTTGGTTTTTTGACCACACCATGTGGCACAGGGAACTTCTCTGACCAGAGACTGAAACTGCAATCTCCCTGCAGTGAGAGTCTTAACTCCTGGACCACCAGGGAGTTTCTTGAACAGTGTATAACGTGGCACCAGAGCTTTTGTTCGTAAGATTCGCCTGTTTATTTGGTTCACTTAAAAAAAATTGATTCTACAGTTACTGGGAAAAGTGGAAGAACATCCCATATGTATTGTGTCTACCACTTTTAATGTAGGGTCACTTATTTCTCTTAAACTCAACATCTTATCGGTGACAGAGGACTGGAGTAATACAATAAGCTCACGCAGTAGACTCATAGACCATTAAATATGATGTCCTAAAGAGCACAAGAAACGGCAGTGGACCAGACCCTGACGTTAACTTTGTAGATTTATAGTCATTCAAGGAATCATATAATGTGCGCTAAGGGCTAATGACATATTGTTCAGCTATATCATCCTATTGTTGTGCAACATCAAAATCCAGTGACTTGAAGCACCAGCTGTTTACTTTTTGCTTCCTGGGTCTGCGGTAGGGTGGGGCAGCCCTATGTCAGGCTCGGCTCAGCCAGGCTTGGCCGCAGACCCACCTACTGGACAGTAATGTGCCTCATCCTCCTTGGAACAGCAGCGCTGGGTCAGTGGTTCTCATAGCACATTATCAGAGGTCAAGTGGAGAGGGCAACTTGCTCTGCCATCAAAATTTCACAGTCACTGTCTATTGGCCAAGGGTGTTACGGGGTCATGCCCAATCTCAAAGGGTGGGAAAATATACCCCACTCAACTCCAATAGGAGACCCAGCAAGTCAGATGCTGCACGGATGTGTGATTCTAACACAGGGAGGATGTGAGGGGTGTGGACGCTGATTCAGTCTGCTGTGGGGAGGCAGAAAAGTCACAAGACTGGTTCTAGTCATTAAAAAAAAAAAACCTGTTTATTTATTTATTTTTGGCTGTGCTGGGTCTTCCTTGCTGCACGGGCTTTTTTCTAGTTGTGGCAAGAGAGGGTTACTCTCTAGGTGCGGAGCACGGGTGTCTCATTGAAGTGACTTCTTTTGTTACGGAGCATGGGCTTGGTGCTCTCAGGCTTCAATAATTGCGGCAAAGGGACTTACTTCCTCTGCAGCATCTGGAACTTTCCAGACCAGGGACTGACAGGTCCCCTGCATTGGCAGGCGGATTCTTTACTGCCGAGCCACTGGAAAAGCCCATATATAGTTGTATGTATATGTGAGTCCCAAATTCTTAATTAATCTCTGTCCACCCACTAATATTCCATCAGAGATTTTTCTTTATGTGACTGTCATTGACCTTGAAGCTAGACATTAAATCAGAAGCCCAGTATATTATTTGTAAATTTTTTCTTGCTTTGAACCTTATCCAGGATTTAGTCTTTACCTATAAATCATACAAGCTATGTAAACATGTATTATGTGTATATATATATCTATCTATATATATACATACATATAGAGAGAAAGAGAGAGCAGCTGTGGGCATAAATGTGAAAGTGAATAGAGATGTATGCAACTTGCCTTTGATTTAGTATCTACTGCCAGTTTACACAGGAAATTTATGTTCTGGTTATAGCACCAAAAATAATCATCATAATAATTTTAATTAAACCTTCTTTTCTAATAATCATAATAACAGCAGCAGTCATAATCATAATAACAGTAAGATAGCTATATGGATAGGTTATAGTTTGGGGTTGCAAACAAAAGAAAATAACTCTGGTTAATTTAACCAAAAGGGAAATTTTCTTTCCTTTCATGGGAAAACTTTCTCACAAAGTTTCTCATGTGTAACTGCTCTCTGCCCATCAGGTGACCGGAGACTGTAAATGAGCCACGACAATCATTTTACTGACACACAAACACACCACTAGCATTCTCTAGGAACATCTCTGTCCTTCCCACACAGCACACCCGTTCTACCCTAGCATGCCTCCATAGCACCTACACCTGCGCGTCCCCTGTGGCTCAACGGTAGAGAGTCTGCCACCGCAGGAGACATTGGTTCAGTCCCTGGGTTGGGACGATCTCCTGAAGAAGGGAAAGGCTACTCCATTCTGGCCTGGGTAACAAAGAGTCATACATGGGTGAGCTTAGCACACAGAAGATGCCCAATGAATGTGGGCTCTCTGATACTCAGCATATAAAAATACACAGGAAGAAAAAGAATGCAGAATGTTTTTGTGATTGAGAATGGCTTTCTAGAAGGTACCATGTTTAAACTTAACCATTCAGGATAAGTGGAGGGAAGGAGTTTTCCATATGGACGAATTATTTGCATCAGAGCATGGAGAAGGCACACTGGACATCCAAGGACTGGGAGAAATTGAGCATGGCACAGTGGGAGGGACAGGGCTTAGAAGGTCATCAAGAGCAGACTCAGCAAGCCTCTTAAGTCACAGGAAGGAAGGAAGCCCCAGTCACATTGCTTTGTTCCTTTGGGGTCATGTGTATGTGCAAAATCACCTCTGGGAGCGGGTTCACGCCTCAGTCCCTGTGCAGACCAAGAAGGCATCTAGACCTCATCAGCCGATTCTTCCATCTCCAGAATGAAGTAGAGACGCAAAGGATGATGCTAACCTGCCTCCCAGGGTCTGCTGGCGAGGAAGCAGATCTTGCTTGGAGTGGAAGATAAACTCCAACAAGGCCCAGAACACAATAGAAGCTTCTCTCACCTTCACTTTGTTCTTCCTTACCTCTTGAAAGTGCCTTGAAAGAGAGGACGTGGAGGAGGGGAAGCAGGCGGAAGCTTCAGTGCTATTAGAACCATGCATGCAGGCTTGTTCAGGCAATTCAGGGTGGTGCGCCACGTGGCTCCTGGGCGAGTTCCAGACATCTCATCCACGCTCCTCTCATCATCCCCTTTGCTTCATGCCTGGGAGCATAATGGGTGGTGAGGCTGGTCCTCAGAGAAACGCGATGCTTGTCAGCTGACAGGCTGTCCACTGAGCAGTTCGGTCTTCACTGTGGAGGCTGAGGCTGCCAGCGTGGATTCTGATATAATCAGAATCAGACCTCTGGAGAGGCCATTAGATTTGCTCCACGTGACTATTCTGTTTTGTCTTTCCCTTGTCAGATAATCTGAGGAGCACGCCGCCTCAGAGAAAGCAAGCATCCTATTCTCTGCCTTGGTCTGAATTTCATCCTGGCCGCTTGCAGGTGGGGTCACCTGGGGTCATGATTTAACTTTCTGCGAGCTGGGCTTCTCTGCAGTGAAGGGGAAGTAATGAGAGTTCTTCCCCTATGGGACTGCTCTAAGTAACAAATGAGTTAATATGTACAAAACACTCTTCAGGCGAAATGAGAGCTGCCTATATCAGTATTGTTTGATACCGCCTGTGATTCTCTCACTCATTTGTCCCTTTACTTGGTGGGAGCTGATAAGGACATTTATTCGTATATATTCAGCAGGGGGCTTTAACTTTCTTTATGAAGGCATTATCTAGATTGCTTCTGTATTCAAACTGGTCCAGGGGAAGTCAGAAATGATTGCTATAGTTAACAGTTCAGTGAGGTTTTGTTTTCACCTCAAGTCTTTCTACTTTGTATGGGCTTCCTAGGTGACTCAGTGGTAAAGAATCTGCCTGCCAATGCAGGAGATGAAGGATTCTCGGGTTGCATCTCTGGGTCAGAAAGATCCCCTAGAGTAGGAAATGGCAACCCACTCCAGTATTCTTGCCTGGGAAATCCCATGGACAGAGGAGCCTGGAGTGCTACACTCCATGGGATTGGACACGATTTAGTGAAAACACAACAACCGCTTCCTACTTTGTTACTGATAAGAGGTTTCCACGGACTTCTCACTGCATAGTCCGACTTCTCCCCAGCATAATGCACTGCTCTCCAACTCATGACCATCTTTGCATGCATGATGCGATTGAATACAAATTGCCACCAGAAACAGAACAAATACAGGCATCTTTTTTAACCCACTGGAAGTTTCCAGGGGGAAAGCATGTGGTAATTGTTCCTCAGATCATAATAGGTTTATATACAAATGAAATATCTGGTTAGATTTTTTTTCCCTAAGATGGTAGAACTTCTCAGGACAAGAATGTCTTCTTACACAACCACCAAGTGTTTTTAACAGATAATATAAAGACCTTGTAAATTTGAAGTTACCCCAGTGACCATCTTTATAGAATGTGGAGTTTACAAAATGAAAATAAGTTTAGCATTCATGAGGGTGGCCAGATCAAATGTAGGGCACATTTGCAATATTTGTGACATTTTTACTCTAAAAATTAGTCATTATTTATCTGAAATTCTAATTTAACTGCGTGTTTTGCATTTTTACTTGTTGAATCCTACATACATATGTGTATTTTATTTCTCCCCAGCATAATGCACTGCTCTCCAACTCATGACCATCTTTGCATGCATGATGCGATTGAATACAAATTGCCACCAGAAACAGAACAAATACAGGCATCTTTTTTAACCCACTGGAAGTTTCCAGGGGGAAAGCATGTGGTAATTGTTCCTCAGATCATAATAGGTTTATATACAAATGAAATATCTGGTTAGATTTTTTTTCCCTAAGATGGTAGAACTTCTCAGGACAAGAATGTCTTCTTACACAACCACCAAGTGTTTTTAACAGATAATATAAAGACCTTGTAAATTTGAAGTTACCCCAGTGACCATCTTTATAGAATGTGGAGTTTACAAAATGAAAATAAGTTTAGCATTCATGAGGGTGGCCAGATCAAATGTAGGGCACATTTGCAATATTTGTGACATTTTTACTCTAAAAATTAGTCATTATTTATCTGAAATTCTAATTTAACTGCGTGTTTTGCATTTTTACTTGTTGAATCCTACATACATATGTGTATTTTACATACATATATATGGCATGCTGCATAGCATGTGGTATTTTAGTTCCCTGAACAGGGATCAAACCAGTGCCCCCTGTAATGGAAGCACAGTCTTAATTACTGGACCTCAGGGTGAGTCCCCTTTATCTGCTGAATCTGGCAACCTTGCATCCGTGTGTTATCAGTGGATGCAGCTTCAGCCACCTTGGGAATAGAGTGCATCATGGGAATTGAGCCTCTCGGATTTCTCCGGATTTTCCTCCCAGAGAAGGGAGAAGTGAGCAATGAAAGACTGAAGTTTTTCTTTGGAATAATGATCATTTTAAGCTATAAGTCTATCTTTGGCCTTTTTTTCATTGTTCCTCCTCTCTATAGCTTTTACTTCTGAAGGTTGGAGTTGTTAACTTAGTTCTCTCACAGTTGTTAGTGCAGTGTCTGTATCTAGGTGTTCCATAGACTTCTCCATCTCAAACATTCTCCAGGAGAACACAGGTTCCTTTGCATAATGGATGTTGATACCAGGCCACCGTACATGTAATTTCAAAAAGAAATTCAGTGGGAAGTAGTATTGATATTCAGAACTTAATTTTACAGGCAAACTCATACAAGTACATCCTATTCCCATGAACTGTTAAAACACACACACACACACACACACACACCTGTTACTTGATAATATCACTGCAGAGTGAAATCTGCGTCAGGATTTACTACACAGCTAGTTAGTAGCGATCCTTATCAGGGAGTGTTGGCTTGATTTTTGCAGCATGGACTGCAAAGATTGGCAGAATCTGTTATTTCAAGTGGGCTCACTTTATTACAAAGTCATGATCAATCAGCAGGAGACAGCACTGGACTTCATATTAGGAGGAACTAACTCACATCAAAGCTGAAGAATGAGCAGCCCCCACAGATGCTGTTACCTCCTGTTCTTGACCTCTGTGCACCCTGTTCCTCTGCCTGGACCACGGTTCCTCTACCTCTTATTTGAACAAATGGATAAGAAGTTGTTTAGCAATATAAAGAGCTGCCTCTTAAAACAGGAAATTTAATACCTATGGTAGTTGAAGGAGAAACTGACCAATTTTTCATCAGAGACATCAAAAAGGAGATTTCATCATTGACTGAAAAGACTTCCTTAGTTTTCTTTAAGTGCCTTTAATTGCCAACTCTAGGAATTCTGTTTTTAAGATAACTGCTATAGACTGATAACTACTATAGTCTTCCCTGGTGGCTCAGATGGTAAAGCATCTGCCCACAGTGTGAGAGACCCAGGTTCAATCCCTGGGTTGAAAAGATCTCCTGGAGAAGGAAATGGCAACCCACTCCAGTACTCTTGCCTGGGGAATCCCACGGACGGAGGAGCCTGGTAGGCTACAATCCATGAGGTGGGGTCACAAAGAGTCAGACATGACTGAGCGACTTCACTTTCACTACAGACTGAAGGTTTCTGGCCTTCCAAATGCATGTGTTAAAAGCTAATCGATGGAATTAGGTGGTAGGGATTTCTTGGAGTGGGTTAGGTCACAAGGGTGCAGCCCTCATGAATTGAGTTAGAGGAATAAGAGAGCGCCCATGTCCTTTCCACCAAATGAAGACACGGGAAGAAGACTCCTCTCTGTGAATTAGAAGGGGGGTTCTCACCAGACATTGAATCTGCTGGTGCCTTGATATTGGACTCCTAGGCTCCAGAACTGGAAGAAATAAGTTTCTGCCATTGAAAGCCACCCAGTCTGTGGCATTTTGTATACTAGGACTAGGACAATGGACTAGGGCAATGACTTTATTCATGACGAGGCATCATGAACTGAGTTAGAGGAATAAGAGAGCGCCCATGTCCTTTCCACCAAATGAAGACACGGGAAGAAGACTCCTCTCTGTGAATTAGAAGGGGGGTTCTCACCAGACATTGAATCTGCTGGTGCCTTGATATTGGACTCCTAGGCTCCAGAACTGGAAGAAATAAGTTTCTGCCATTGAAAGCCACCCAGTCTGTGGCATTTTGTATACTAGGACTAGGACAATGGACTAGGGCAATGACTTTATTCATGACGAGGCACTAAGATCCTTACTACAAAAAAACAATCATTGCCAAGGAACCATCAAAGAATATAGCATGTTCGCATTTATACAAATAAAAAATTTTCTCATGGGGCAAATAAAAATACACTAATAAATAAAAAATAAATGTGAAAGGAAAAATGACAAATGTGAAAGAAATTTTTGTAATATGAATCATAAAGCAAATTAATTTACAAAGAATCCACAGAAAGCAATAGGAAAAAAAGGTGAACAACTTAAGAATAAAGGGCAAAGGATATATGAAAAGACAGTTCAGAAAGGAGTGCAAACAGCCCATAAACATATGGAAAGACGCTCAGGCTCATTCATAATTCAGTTCAGTCATGTCTGACAATTTGCGACCCCATGGACTGGAGCACGCCAGGCCTCCCTGTCCATCACCAATTCCCAGAGTTTACTCAAACTCATGTCCATTGAGTCTGTGATGCCATCCAGCCATCTCACCCTCTGTCATCCCCTTCTCCTCTCGCCTTCAATCTTTCCCAGCATCAGGGTCTTTCCAAATGAGTCAGCTCTTCACATCAGGTGGCCAGACTTTGCAGTTTTAGCTTCAACATCAGTCCTTCCAATAAACATTCAGGACTGACCTCCTTTAGGATGGACTGGTTGGATCTCCTTGCAGTCCAAGGGACTCTCAAGAGTCTTCTCCAACACCACGGTTCAAAAGCATCAATTCATAATTAAAGAAATGCAAATCAAATGGAACAAGCAGACATCTGTCAGACTGACAAAGTAAAAGTCTGGCGATAGAGGAGCCCTGTGAAGTATGTGGAAGCAGCATTATTGCTGTACACTGGGAGTGTGTGGGCATTCAAATGGCAATATTTTTGAAGATAATTGGCAATATTTATCAAAATTATATGGCTTATATTCTTTTGACCCAATAATTTCGCCCCCTAGGAATGTCCTTCACTAATGTGGTGCCCAGTAAGTCAAGATATATATTCATAACATTCAGTGAAATGATGTTTTGAACTATCAAAAAAAAAAAAGAGGAAAAAACAAAAAATGATCTGTCACCAGGATTCAACTGGATGAAAACAGTAAATAATAGGGTAGATCTGTATAAGCTTATGAGAAAAACTATCCAAGATATATCATCAACAGAAAAACGTAGAACATAGGACAGTGCATAGATTATAATCCTTTTTGTTTTAGCATTAAAAAAAAAGAGTACACATGATATTATCTAATGTAGATGACCAACAACGACATACTGCAGAGCGCAGGGAACTCTGCTCAATGTTCTGTGACCACCTACGCGGGAGAAGAATTTGAAAAACAATAGATACTTGCGTATGTATAACTGAATCACTTTGCTGTACACCTGAAGCTAACACTCCAATATAAAATAAGTTTTTTAATGAAAAATGTGCATACACAAAGAGGAATCCAATTTTAACTAACATTACTTAATACCTCAGTGTTCCAAGGACCTTTACAGGTGCTAGCACTACAACGGCGAGCGAATTTTGGTCCCATCATCTTGTGTTATTTTCTTTACCTTACGTGGCACTGCTTAGGTCAGTCTTACTTGTACATTTCCTGTTTTCTCTCCTTCTGCTCCTACTAGAATGTCAGATGGATGAGAACAGGAGCACTGTCTATCTCTTCCCCCAGGCTATTCCTAGAACTGGGCTGGGGCACCAGGAAGCGTTGCTGTGGAGGCCCTCGAGCCAGAGAGGCAAATAGACCCAGCGCCAGTGCTGGCAGGGTTCAGGCAGAGGGAGGCGAGTGCAGGGTCCCTGTGGCGGGGGGACAGGTGGTGATTTGAGACGAGAGTGGAGGAGGAGAAGGAAAGTGATGCTGATAGCGTCAGACACGTGGGCAGAGGCTGGGTCTCATGAAGCCTCAGAGGCCATGGTGGGGTGTAGTGCCATCCTTTTAAGTTTAATAGGAAGTCATAAGAAGGTTTTAAGCAAAGGAGTATCTTGACTTGATTTCTGTTTTTCCAAAGTCCTTCCAGCTGCTCTGAGGAATGCAGAGGATGAGGCGAGAGAGAGCAGGCAGAACCTCCTGCTCTGGTTCAGGGAGAGATGCTGGCGGGCCTGGGAGGCCTCCCCGAGCATCCAGTCGGTGAGCTGATTTGGAAAGGTAGATAGTGGTTAGCTATTTGCAGGTGGAGGAGGCTGGACCAATCCAGGCTGAGGGAACCACATAGATCTAGCCTTGAGGTGCAGAGCAGCCCAGAAATGCAATTAGAAACTTCTGCTCAGCGGCCAAAAGTGGAAAAAAGCACCTGTGAAGTCACAGGTGGAGGCCACAGGTCACTATTAGCCACGCGTATAGTTTGTGCTCAGCAAAGGCTTTCTGGGGGCAAAGGATGAAGTTATGAATTTATTTGGGGAGGGTAGCGATCTGCTGGAGCAAACACATGGCGTGGTGCAAAGATATTTTGTTAAGCTTGCACTTTGTTGTTACTAAAGATGGAGATACAACACTTGGTAGTGTTCGAAGCTCGTTCTGGGCTTGGTTGCCGTGATGTCCGTGGAGACTGTAACGGCCTTTTACACATCCCCTCCCCACTTCCTGAAGAAGCTGGTCTTGTGTTCACTGGAGAAGTGAGCTCAAAGCTGGCTGGTAGGTTGTACGTTTTAGGTGCTTGGGGAAAAAATATCAAAAGAAATATTTCCCAACCCTTGAACGTCATATGAAACTCGCGGTTCAGTGTCCGTCCATGAAGCCTTATGGGCACACGGCCGTGCCTCATCATTGCGTTTGTCTGTGCCTGCTTCCCCTGCAAGCGCAGATCGAAGCCGTTTTCAGAGACCTTGTGGCCAGCCTGAAATATTTTCTGTTTGACCCTTTGTAGAATACATTTGCCAATCTCTGATCTACTTGTTTCTGATCGTGCTTACACTACACACTCTGTGTTCAGTCACTCAGTCGTGTTCGAATTTGCAGCCCCACGGACTGCAGCACGCCAGGCCTCCCTGTCCATCACCAACTCCCGGAGCTTGCTCAAACTCATGTCTGTCGAGTCGGTGATGCCATCCACCATCTCACCCTCTGGTGCCCCTTTCTCCTCCTGCCTTCAATCTTTCCCAGCATCGGGGTCTTTTTCAATGAGTCAATGTTCTAGATATAGTTTAAAGCACTATGAATTTTTGGTCTGACTTTTCTTTTGGCAAGGCTTTTTTGTTTTGGGGGTTTCTATTTTTTTAATTTATTTCTTTACTGAAGGATAATTGCTTTACAGAATTTTGTTGTTTTCTGTCAAACCTCAACGTGAATCAGACATAGGTATACATATAACCCTCCCTTTGGAACCTCCCTCCCACTTGGTGAGGTTTTATAAGGCTGTCCATCCTTTCAAAGGCTTTGAGAACTGTTTTCTTCCTAAATCTGTCACCTTTCCTGATGTGTCTCTAGTTCCATGAGGACCCCTGATCTCTGCAGAGAGGTTGGAATGTTGACGGTCCCTGGTGCCCCGGCCCAGAACATGACCGCATCAGTTCCCATACAAGCATACATATTTTCTATCTTTCTGCTGAGGTTCATGTTCCCGTGCTGACACTAACTAGGGCAAGGTGCAATTATAGGAGGTGACCTGACACACCAGCCTTTTCTCTCCCTCCCAAGGCAGCAGCCTGAGATGCAAATGGACGGGAATTACCTCAAGCCCCCTGCAATATGTACACAGAATGAATCATTCTGCTGGTCACTGAGTCAGCAAAAGCTGAAAAACTACAGCTCCATGGACCGCTCCTGGGGCTAACCCATCTAAGCTGTGAAGCATTTTCTTTTATTCTGCCCCAGAGCTGCAGGGCTTAGCGCAATGCCCACACTGTGAGGAAGCTTCTTGAGCCAGGATTTGGTCTGCACATTTGGGACAACCTACTGGAAGGATTTTAATGGATTTCTGACCCTGACGGTCACTTGTGAAAGCAGCATTTTACAAATATGTTGCCACATTTACTCTCACATTCACACTTTTGTCTGATTTTGAGAAGAACCTCAGGAGAGATGTTCTCTGTATCCACTGCCTCCTTATCTCCAGCCTTTTCCCTCTGTTTTAAGAACATGGACCCATAGACTGACATGTACACATGGCTATACTTGAAGTGGAAAACCAACAAGGACCTACTGTGTAGTACAGGCAACTCTGTTATGCGGCAGGCTTAATGGGAAGGGAGTTTGGGGGAGAATGGATTCATCAGTGTGTATGGCTGAGTCCCTTTGCTGTCCACCTGAAGCTGACAACATTGTTAATCAGCTGGCTACACCCCAATACAAAATAAAAAGTACAAAAAAAAAAAAAAAGAAGAAGAACATGGACCCATAACAGCTGGTGCTGTGACGTGTGACTGAGAGAAGACTCACTGCCTAGTGAAAAGTATCATTGTGGTTCATGTTTCTTTAATGAAGGGTGAAAGTGAAGTCACTCAATCTTGTTGACTCTTTGCGACCCCATGGACTATAGCCCACCAGGCTCTTCTGTCCATGAAATTTTCCAGGCAAGAGTACGGGAGTGAGTTGCCATTTCCTTCTCCAGGGCATCTTCCAGACCCAGGGATCGAACCTGGGTTTCCCACATCATAGGCAGATGCTTTTACTGTCTGAGCCCCCAGGGAAGTCCCTAATGAAGGGTGCTTCTTGTGAAAAAAGCAAAACACTAAATTAGACATCTGAGCTGTTCACATCTGGCGATGATCTACTGTGATAGCTTACGCGTTACCTCCTGCAAGACGTTTCTCCTGTTCATCCAAAACTTAGGAGGACACACCTAGCTTAAAACTTCTAATGGGATGTGTGTTGTAAGCTCCGACATGAAGACAAAACCCAGCACAAATACTAACAGCAACTTATTTATCCTAGAGGGTCTAGCATCATACAGCCTCGATGCATAGCCTTTTTCTGTCCATTCTCTACTGCTCACATGCATGAAGTACCTATACCCTGAGAAGGGTTAGAGTCCTGGTACAGCTAACACTCAGGACGATGCCAGGAATATGATAATTATTCAGCAAACGTTGTCTGTTGCTCAGTCGCTGAGTCGTGTCCGACCGCACAGAATGCAGCAGGCAGGTTTTCCTGTCCTCCACTGTCTCCTGGAGTTTGCCCGGAAGCACTCCTCTGAGTCGGTGATGCCATCCAAAAATCCCATCCTCTGGCACCCGCTTCACTTCCTGCCCTCAACCTTTCCCAGCATCAGAGTCTTTCAATGAGTCGGCTCTTCACATCAAATGGTGGGAGTATTGGAGCTTCAGCTTCACGATTATAACTCTTATTTTTTATCCATGTGTGAAATTCACGGCTTTTTGGTACTAATTTTGATAGGGGGAGCAAAAAATTCCTAGTTTAGGAATTTCTATACTTACTTTTTCCATTTTTTGCCCCATAATCTCCTTCCCAACTCATTATTATTATTATTTTACAAGTAGTGCTTAGTAGTTAGCTTTATTTCATAGATTTTGCTAGAATGGATTTATAGCTTAAGGTCCAAAACTTATAACTTCAGGAGCCCATCAGTGGCTTGAACACAGAATCAGTTCAGTTGAGTCGCTCAGTCGTGTCCGACTCTTTGTGACTCCATGGACTGCAGCATGCCAGGCTTCCCTGTCCATCATCAACTAACAGAGCTTGCTCAAACTCATGTCCACTGAGTGGGAGATGCCAGCCAACCATCTCATCCTCTGCTGTCCCCTCCTCATGCCTTCAGTCTTTCCCAGCATCAGGATCTTTTCCAGTGAGTCAGTTCTTCACATCAGGTGGCCAAAGTATTGGAGTGTCAGTTTCAGCATCAGTCCTGTCAATGAATATTTAGGACTAATTTCCTTTAGGATTGACTGGTTTGATCTCCTTTCAGTCCAAGGGACTCTAAAGAGTCTTCTCCAACACCACAGTTCAAAAGCATCAATTCTTTGGTGCTCAGTTTACTTTATGGTCCATCTCTCACATCCATACATGACTACTGGAAAAACCACAGCTTTGATAGACGGACCTTTGCCGGCAAAGTGGTATCTCTGCTTTTTAATGTGATGTCTAGTTTTGTCACAGATTTCCTTCCAAGGAGCAAGCATCTTTTCATGGCTGCAGTCACCATCTGCAGTGATTTTGGAGCCCAAGAAAATAAAGTCTGTCACGGTTTCCATTGTTTCTCATTTATTTGTAATGAAGTGATGAGACTGGATGCCATGATCTTAGTTTTTTGAATAAGTTTTTAACCAGATTTTTCACTCTCCTCTTTCACTTTCATCAAGAGGCTTTTCAGTTCCTCTTTGCTTTCTACCATGAGGGTGGTGTCATCTGCATATCTGAAGTTAGTAATATTTCTCCCGGTACCTTGATTCCAGCTTATGCTTCATCCAGCCTGGCATTTCACATGATGTACTCTGCATATAAGTTAAATAAGCATTTTGACAATATACACCCTTGATGTACTCCTTTCCTGATTTGGAACCAGTCTGTTGTTCCATGTCCAGTTCTAACTGTTGCTCCTTGACCTGAAACAGGTTTCACTGGAGGCAGGTTAGGTGGTCTGGTATTCCCATCTCTTGAAGAATTTTCCACAGTTTATTGTGATCCACACAATCAAAGGCTTTGGCATAGTCAACAAAGCAGAAGTAGATGTTTTTCTGGAACTCTCTTGCTTTTTCCATGATTCAGCAGATGTTGGCAATTTGATCTCTGGTTCCTCTGCCTTTTCTAAAACCAGCTTGAACATCAGGGAGTTCACGGTTCACGTATTGTTGAAGCCTGGCTTGGAGAATTTTGAGCATGACTTTACTAGCATGTGAGATGAGTGCAATTGTGCAGTAGTTTGAGCATTCTTTGGCATTGCCTTTCTTTGGAATTGGAATAAAAACTGACCTTTTCCAGTCCTGTGGCCACTGCTGAGTTTTCCAAATGTGCTGGCATATTGAGTGCAGCACTTTCATAGCATCATCTTTCAGGATTTGAAACAGCTCAACTGGAATTCCATCTCCTCCACTAGCTTTGTTCGTAGTGATGCTTTCTAAGGCCCACTTGACTTCAGAGTCCAAGATGTCTGGCTCTAGATTAGTGATCACATCATCATGATTATCTGGGTCATGAAAATCTTTTTTGTATAGTTCTTCCATGTATTCTTGCCATCTCTTCTTTTTTTAAAATATATATATATATATAT
>SJYC01010725.1:0-12247 GCA_006408675.1 Madoqua kirkii | reverse complement strand
AGCATGACTTTACTAGCATGTGAGATGAGTGCAATTGTGCAGTAGTTTGAGCATTCTTTGGCATTGCCTTTCTTTGGAATTGGAATAAAAACTGACCTTTTCCAGTCCTGTGGCCACTGCTGAGTTTTCCAAATGTGCTGGCATATTGAGTGCAGCACTTTCATAGCATCATCTTTCAGGATTTGAAACAGCTCAACTGGAATTCCATCTCCTCCACTAGCTTTGTTCATAGTGATGCTTTCTAAGGCCCACTTGACTTCAGAGTCCAAGATGTCTGGCTCTAGATTAGTGATCACATCATCATGATTATCTGGGTCATGAAAATCTTTTTTGTATAGTTCTTCCATGTATTCTTGCCATCTCTTCTTTTTTTAAAATATATATATATATATATTTTTTTTAGTTGACTACTCATTATCTTTTTTTTTTCTTTTTTTTAAAGATTTTTCTTTTACTTTATTTTACTTTGCAATACTGTTTTAGTTTTGCCATATATTGACACAAATCTGCCACAGGTGTACATGAGTTCCCAATCCTGAACCCCTCTCCCACCTCTTACCCCATATCATCTCTCTGGATCATCCCCATGCACCAGCCCTAAGCATCCTGTATCCTGTATCGAACATAGACTGGTGATTCGTTTCTTATACGATAGTATACATGTTTCAATGTCATTCTCCCAAATCATCCCACCCTCTCCCTCTCCCACAGAGGCCAAAAGTCCTTTCTATATATCTGTGTCCCTTTTGCTGTCTCGTATACAGGGTTATCATTACCATCTTTTTAAATGCCATATATATGTGTTAGTATACTGTATTGGTGTTTTTCTTTCTGGCTTACTTCACTCTGTATAATCGGCTCCAGTTTCATCCACCTCATTAGAACTGATTCAAATGTATTCTTTTTAAGGGCTGAGTAATACTCCATTGTATAAATGTACCACAGCTTTCTTATCCATTCATCTGCTGATGGACATCTAGGTTGTTTCCATGTCCTGGCTGTTATAAACAGTGCTGCAGTGAACATTGGGGTACATGTGTCTCTTTCAATTTGGTTTCCTTGGTGTGTATGCCCAGCAGTGGGATTGCTGGGTCATAAGGCAGCCACCTCTTCTTAATATCTTCTGCTTCTGTTAGGTCCATACCATTTCTGTCCTTTATCATAGAAGTGTTCAAATTCAGCTTCTTCAGCATCAGTGGTTGGGGCATAGGTTGTATTATTGTGATACTGAATGGTTTGCCTTGGATGGGAACAGAGGTCATTCTGTCATTTCTGAGACTGCATCCAGGTACTGCATTTCAGCCTCTTCTGCTGACTCTGAGGGCTACTCCATTGCCTCGAAGGAATTCCTGCCCACAGTAGTAGATATAATGGTCATCTGAATTAAATTCTCCTATTCCGATCTATTTTAGTTCACTGATTCCTGAAATGTTGATGTTCACTCTTGCCATCTCCTGTTTGACCACTTCCAAGTTACCTTGATTCTTGGACCTGACATTCCAGGTTCCTGTGCAGTGTTGTCTTTACAGAATCAGACTTCACCGCCATCAACAGTCACATCCACAGCTGGGTGTGGCTCCATCTCTCACTTTGGCTCCATCTCTTCATTCTTTCTAGAGTTGTCTCTCCACTCCTCCAGCAGCATATTGGGCACCTACCAACTGGGGAGCTGATCTTTCAGTGTCCTATCGTTTTTCCTTTTCATACTGTTCATGGGGTTCTCCAGGCAAGAATACTACAGCGGTTTGCCATTCCCTTCTCCAGTGGACCGTGTTTTGTCAGAACCCTCCACCATGACCCGTCTGTCTGGGCGGCCCCACACAGCATGGTTCGTAGTTCCATTGCGTTAGACAAGGCTGTGATCCATGTGATCAGTTTGGTCAGTTTTTTCTATGATTGTGGTTTTCATTCTGTCTGCCCTCTGATGGAGAAGGGTGAAAGGCTTGTGGAATCTTCCTGATGGGAGGGACTAGCTGTGGGGGAATCTGGGTGGGTCTTATTGTGATGGTGGGGCCATACTCAGTAGATCTTTAATCTTATTTTCTGTTGACGGGCTGTGTTCCCTCCCTATTATTTGGCCATGGCCAAACTATGGTAGGGGTAATGGCAACCTCCTTTAAGAGGACTTTGCCAGCGCTGTTCTACTCGGTGCCCCTGGCCCTGCAGCAGGCCACTGTGAACCCACACCTCCGCCGGAGACTCCTGGACACTCCCAGGCAAGTCTGGCTCAGTCTCTTGTGAGGTCACTGCTCCTTTCTCTCCTGGGTCCTGGTGCATACAGCATTTTGTTTGTGCCCTCCACGAGTCTGTTTCCCCAGGCCTGTGGAAGTTCTGTAATCAAATCACACTGGCCTCCAGAGTCAAATTCCCTGGGGTTTCTCAGTCCCTTTGTTGGATCCCAAGGTTTAGAAATCTATTGTGAGTCCTAGAACTTTAACAATGTGAGAATGTCTTTGGTAAGATTTTTCTCCAGCTTGTGGGTCTATAGTGGGGCTAATGGCGACCTCCTCCAAGAGGGCTGATGCCGCGTGCCATGCCTCCCAGATCTGCTGCACCCAAAGTGCCTGTTCTTGCCATGCCCACTGCTGACCTGTGCCCACTCCAGACCCATGCCTCTGCTGACCCATGCCTCTGCTGACCCGTGCCCACTGCTGACCAGTGCCCACTGCTGACCCGTGCCCATTCCTGACCCATGCCCACTCCTGACCCGCACCTCTGCTGACCCATGCCTCTGCTGATCCGTGCCCACTGCTGACCATGCCCACTGCTGACCAGTGCCCACTGCTGACCTGTGCCTCTGGTGGCCCATGCCTCTGCTGGCCCGTGCCCACTGCTGACCCATGCCTCTGCTGGCCCGTGCCCACTGCTGACCCATGCCCACTGCTGACCCGTGCCCACTGCTGACCCGTGCCCACTGCTGACCCATGCCCACTGCTGACCTGTGCCTCTGCTGACCCGTGTCTGCAGGAGACACACAAACATGTCTCTGTGGGATCTCTGGGCCCTGGTGCACACAAGGGTTTTTTTGAGCCCTCTGAGAGTCTCTGGTGGATACGGGGTTTGATTCTAAACATGATTGCATCCCTCCTACCACCTTATTGGGGCTTCTCCTTTTCCCTTGGATGTGGGATATCTTTTTTTTGGGGGGTGGGATCCAACAGACTCCAATTGCAGCAAGTTGCAATTTTGGAGTTCTCACCAGAGCAGATGAGCTCACATCCTTCTACTCCACTGTCTTAGCACTAACTGCTTTGTAAATGTATTACTAGCAAGCTAAGATTTGTGTTATAAAAACAGGATACAAAATTTTAAATATTTGTATTAGTATGTCTGTGAATTTTTCTGAATCCAATGACTATAGATTTTTGTCAGAGTGTCAAAGGGGTGCAGGCCACAAAAAGGGCAGCGTCATTCCTCTAGGGAGTAAGTACCCCCAGTGCCAGGGCACAGGAGTTCTGGAAGATTCCAGGGCTGCAACAGGTCCCTGGTTCTTCTCGCTAAAGATTCCTTCGGTCCCCAGATTGATGAGTCTCAAATAAAATCATGATCCATCAATAGTCAGATCTTTGGTTTTTCTCTGGGACTCATCCTCTGTGTGTCTCATTTTACAGCAGCCTCTCTGCCATGTCCTGCAATAAGCCAAGTCAAAGCCCCTGAAATCTATTTATCCACTTTCCTTGAGAATTACAGGGTGTCTGGCCCAGAGCATTACCTAACTCTCAGTGTAAAAATTAGTGGGGCTTGGAGGTGAGGAGAGGAAATTTAGAGAGTAAATACTTTTATACTGATTCTACCCCAGGGAGAGAAGAACTGATGCCAGCGCTCAGAGTGAGGAACAGTTGGCTTTGATTTCTAGGGCAGACATCAGTCTCATATTTTCATATGTCTGTGTGAGAGCTTGGTGGCTCAGATGGTAAAGAATCTGCCTGAAATGTAGGGTTTGATACCTGAATTGGGAGGATCTCCCGGAGCAGGGAATGGCTACTCACTCCAGTATTCTTGCCCAGAGAATTCCACAGACAGAAGAGCCTAGCAGGCTACAGTCCATGGGGTTCCAAGGAGGCAGACACGACTGAGCAGCTAACATGTCAGGACCACTTTGTGCATCCAGGAAGAATGCAAAAGGGACTCAGGCGTGCTCACCAGCTTATCACAGGCTCAGCATCAGGCTTGAGGACCCTGAAACGTCTCTGAAATTCAGCAGCTGACAAATCTTCATCTCTGTGCCTCTTTCTGCCTCTGTGTCCTCACTATGCTCTCTAACTAGACTGATGGGGGCGTGGAAAATCCCAAATGGACAGCGTTCTTTTTTTCCCTTCCTCCTGCTGTGCTGAGCTTTACTGAGAGAGAGAAAAAAAAAAGTAGATTTCTGTGTTTCCACAGCAAAGAAGAAAAAAATTAAAGTTGTATAGCATTATAAATATTACATGCTCAGAGCACCAGTTCCTCCATATCTCCACGTTCGGAGGCTGGGTTAGAGGTAACCCCTTTCCTTGGTGCTGTTGGATTTAGACTTGATAGATCCCTAAGGACAAGACTGTACCTAACTTTTTATTTATTTGTGTATTAGCAAGAGAATTGATAGGAAGACATCAACTGTGGCAATTCTGAGGCTCTCAGCAATTAATGGAAGATTATTTTCTCCTTTATATCCTCCAGGCATGAGTCAATGTATTTACATTCAACTTCTGCTTTATCAAATTAGGATGTGTAACTACAGAAGTTTATAGACACAGAGATATCTTGATGTGTTGATAACACATAAGGCTTCTTTTCCTATAAGATTTATCCCTCCAAACGCAGGTTTCTGGCTCTCAGGCTGAAGCAATGGGTAATTCTTTCACACAATGTTTAGAAAACTTAGATTCTGGGATTCTCAGAATGTCACCAATGCCATGGTAAGGTCACTGGAATATCAAAGAGAAAAGGTCAGGAACTCAACTCTTTGTAACCACAACAGTGTTGATAACTAGCAGGCAAGGAAAAGAGACAAAGCTCAGGACAGGAAGCAGCTTCTCAAAGGATCCTTAACTTAAGGAGAGAGGGAGTCCCTAACAGAAGGAATGGAAACCTGAGTTTGTCAGACACCTAAATTCCTTTTGATGATCTTCATCACAAGAAGGAAATGGGTTAACTTCTCCCTTTCATTTTAGAATGAGAAAATGGGAAGATCAGAGTGTAGAAGGTGGTTGTGGTTCAGTAACTCAGTCATGTCCAGCTCTTTGTGATCCCATGGACTGCATGCAGCATGCCAGGCTTCCCTGTCCTTCACTATTTCCTGGAGTTTGCTCAAACTCATGTCCATTGAGTCAGTGATGCCATCCAGCCATCTCATCCTCTGTGGTCCCCTTCTCCTCCTACCTTCAGTCTTTCCCAGCATCAGAGTCTTTTCTGATGAGTCCACACTTTGAATCAGGTGGCCATGGTACTGGAGCTTCAGCTTCAGTGTCGGTCCTTCTAATGAACATTCAGGGTTGATTTCCTTTAGGATTGACTGGTTTTATCTCCTTGTTGTCCAAGGGACTCTCAGGAGTCTTCTCCAGCACCACAGTTCGAAGCATCATTTCTTTGGCACTCAGCCTTCTTTTTGGTACAACTCTCACATCCATGGAGAAGGCAATGGCAACCCATTCCTGTACTCTTGCCTGGAAAATTCCATGGACAAAGAAGCCTGGTAGGCTGCAGTCCATGTGGTCGCTAAGACTCAGACACGACTGAACGACTTCACTTTCACTTTTCACTTTCATGTACTGGAGAAGGTAATGGCAACCCACTCCAGTGTTCTTGCCTGGAGAATCCCAGGGACAGAGGAGCCTGGTGGGCTGCTGTCTATGGGGTCGCACAGAGTCAGACATGGCTCAAGCAACTTAGCAGCAGCAGCAGCAGCTCACATCCATACATGATTACTGGGAAAAAAAAAAATGAAGGTGGTGAGCTGCCTCTATTCCCCAAAGAAGGCCTGAAACAAAATGCTGCCACAGCCCACTCACCAAGCTGAGACTGAGCTCAGATGGGCCATGCGGAGTTCTCAGGCTTGAAATCAGATATCGTGTTGTTCCTACATGAAGGACCCCACCATGTGTGTTCTTACATCCCTGACCCCATCGCCTTCTTTCTATCTTGTGGTTAAAACGTCTGCTCTACTACCCAATGGGTAACATCATTTAAATACTTATATTTGCATACGGGGATAACATCACAGACTCAATGGACACAAATTTAAGCAAACTCCAGGGGATAGTGGAGGACAGAGGAGCCTGGTGTACTACAGTCCATGGGGCCACAAAGAGTCGAACACAGTTAAGCGACTGAACAGCAGCAAGCACACACAGCCCTTAGTTGCGGAAGAGTCTCCTTCCCTTCAGGGCAGGGAGCGTGCACTTATTGCCGTGACTTACATTTGCACAGCGGTTCCACCCCATGCTTATTCCTGATGTTTCAGAGCCCAGTACTGTTCCATATAATGGTTAGCCTTCATTAGCTATTTGCTTAATGAATGGATGAATGATTAAATAATATTTTCTCACAGAAGAGACACAGCATTGTCCATTGGGAAAAGCATGCACAACCTGAAAGCTGAGAATTGTGTTTTATTCTTCAAAATTTCTGAGGGCATAAGCCCGGAAGAGGGCTTCCCTGATGGCTCAGACAGTAAAGAATCTGCCTGCGATGCAGGATGTGAGTCCGATCCCTGAATCAGGAAGATCCCCTGGAGAAAGGGACAGCTACCGACTCCAGTATTCCTCCCTGGAGAATCCCATGGACAGAGGAGCCAGGTGGGCTGCAGTCCATGAGGTCGCAAAGAGTCAGACATGACTGAGCCGAATACTAAGGCCAGATGACAGCCTCTTAGATTGCTCTGAGGGACTGTTCCAAAGAAGGAAGGGAGGAAACAGAATATATAGTTGTGTTTTTTTTTTTCAACAAAATACTAGATAGTTGGAACACCTCAAGCTAACTCCTAATTAAAGAAAACCAGATATCTCAAGCTAATGAATTTAGCCCTTTGCTGTGTATGGGAAAATGTAAGAATCTGGGCTCACCGAAATCATCGCTCTGATATGCACCTTCAGTATCTGGGTTCAGTATCCTGCTTTCCTCCATCCTGAATCCCCTCAGGGTACACAGCTGGGAGGGGCTGCGGTGACTGCTGGCTTGACGGCAGTGATGGCCTTTGTTTGCTGATGCAGCAGGTGACATTTGTCTTCCAAACACGGTCCAGCTGAAAGAGGAAGGACCTTAGAGCCTTAGAGACAAACAGCCTGGGTTGGATTCACACTTCTGCTATGTGAAAGCTGTTTGACCTTGGATGACCCACCTAATGGAGAAGGAAATGGCACTCCTCTCCAGTACTCTTGCCTGGAAAATCCCACAGATGGAGGAGCCTGATAGGCTGCAGTCCATGGGGTCTCGAAGAGTCGGGCACGACTGAGCAACTTCACTTTCACTTTTCACTTTCATGCATTGGAGAATGTAATGGCAACCCACTCCAGTGTTCTTGCCCGGAGAATCCCAGGGACGGGGGGAGCCTGGTGGGCTGCCATCTATGGGGTCGCACAGAGTTGGACACGACTGAAGCGACTTAGCAGCAGCAGCAACAGCAGCAGACCCACCTAAGTTCTCTCACCTTGGTGTCCTCATCTCTAAGATTTAGATAACAATGCCTATCCTGCAGTGATGCCTCAAGACTTGGAAATCCTTAATGGAAATGATTTGCCTATTGTATGGATTAATAAATAGCAGTGAAGGTGCTTATATTTAAGAGACATGAAGAAATCTAAGATAACTGCTTTTCCACCTGGGGGAAACTGGCCATCTGACTCAAGCTTCTCTCTGGACAGGTACAGAGTGGTTTTAAACTATATTTAAAGCATCTCTGGAATCCCATTGTGTAAAACTTTAGGAAGTTTACCCTTCAGTGAAGCTGAAGCAGTAACTGAGATCTCTCAGTAACTTTGTCTCTCCCCCATAAGTTTCTCAGGCCTCAATTCTCAGGTTGAAGTTTCTAATCAGACTTCACTGCTAGCATCTACATTTGTTTGCCCTCTTTCCCCCAAGCCTGAAGGCTGTCCTTACTTAGGAGGACCCGTCCCAGCTCCCAAGACGATCACAGCAGGTGCAAAACACCATAGGTCTTCCAAGTACATTTTGATACTTGATGAGGAAATCTTGGCAGTAGCTGGTGTGGCATTGTTTATAACACCCATCCTTGTGATGAGTTAGAGAGTGAAGACAGCCTGTCCTTGTTTTAAGAGCACTTGGCCACGGAGGTTAGCCCAACCATCTTTGTTTATTTGGTTGGGTAACTGAAGTTGATGAATTGCACAGATGGGTTTCACCCAATTCGGGCCAGCCCCTTCTGCAGCCTCCTTTGGAAGCTGCTTTCTACTGTTAATTTCTCAGGAGGGATGGCTTTAAGGAAGATGAACTCTGCAAATAGATTTTCATATTTACAGCATCAAGGCCTAACTGCTCTTAGAACTTTCCCCCCAGACACAGTCCATTCCATTAGGTTGTACAAGATACAGTGAGTGATTTAGGGAGATGAACAAATAGAAACCATTAGCTCTCCGAATGCATCATAATTTATCTGCAACCCAGAGGAGCCTGCACGACAGTAAGAAGCTACTCACTGCTGAGTGCAGGGAGGCTTAAGCCATGTCTCAGCATTTCATCTTCCTGCTGTCCCTACGTGGATGAGTTGTTTCCTCCCACATTGTAGACGAGAAAACTGAGCCAGACATAGGAATATCACAAGAGTCAGAAATAAGTGGGAGAGCCAGGATTTGAACCCAGATCAATCAAGCTTGCATCTGTTACATCTAAGGCCTGGAGCAACCACCAGACTCCTGGCTGGTGCTTGCCTTTGAGGCTCACAGACTCTTCTGCATATGTGACTGTAATGTCTGGCTGATGCAGACATTGTCTCTGGCAGAGGCTGAATCTCTTCTATGAGTTGGTTCTTCTGGAATTGCCCTTCCCTCCACATCACAGGTCATGAGTGGTTCCTGCTCCTACCAGGAGACCTGGCATCCAGAACTCCTGTCTTCCTTTGTGGCTTCAGAGCTCAGGTGGGCTGAAACCATCCGTCCACCTCAGATGGGACTCAAACCCACAGGCCAGGGCTTGAACTCAGCCAGAATCCAAACTGGGACTTGAACCCATATCTTTTAACTGAGACCACGCATCAGGTCTTAGAATGGAGTGAAGCTCAAGTTCTTGATGTCTTGTCTCAGAAAGAATTTAGAGACAAAGTGATAAGTGAGAAGTGGTTTGATTTATAGAGACACACACTTTACAGGCAAAGTGTGGGTCATATCAGAAGGTGAGAGGTCTTGGCATATGGTGTGGTTAGTTCTTATGGGCTAGATAATTCCAAAGGCTAATGGGTGGGATGTGTGTGTGTATGTGTATTTATTCATGTTCGACTCTTTGTGACCCCATGGACTGTAGTACACTAGGCTCCTCTGTCCATGGGATTCTCCAGGCAAGAACAGAGGAGGGGATTGCCATTTCCTTCTCCAGAGGATCTTCCTGATCCAGGGATCAAACCCAAGTCTCTTGGGTCTCCTGCATTGGCGGGTAGTTTCTTTACCACTGTGCCACCTGGGGCTTCCCTTGTGGCTAAAGAATCTGCCTGCAATGTGGGAGACCTGGGTTCAATCCCTGGGTTGGGACGATTCCCTGGAGAAGGGAATGGCTACCCACTCCAGTATTCTGTCCTGGAGAATTCCATGGACTGTATAGTCCAAAGAGTTGAGTCTCAAAGAGTTGGACACAACTGAGCAACTTTCACTTTCACCTGGGAAGCCAGGCTGATTCCCTGGAGAAGGGAATGGCTACCCACTCCAGTATTCTGTCCTGGAGAATTCCATGGACTGTATAGTCCAAAGAGTTGAGTCTCAAAGAGTTGGACACAACTGAGCAACTTTCACTTTCACCTGGGAAGCCAGGCGGGAGGATTATTCCAATTTTTCCAGGGAAGGGGTGGTGATTTCCAGGAATTGGGCCACTGCCCACCTTTTGACCTATTGTGGTTAACCTTGGGACTGTCATTTAGCCAGTGTATTACAGTGAGCGTATAAAGAGGCTCAGGGTCCACTGGAAGTCGAATCTTCTGCTGTCTTGGATCTAACTGGTTCTGCCCAGCTTTTGTCATGCCCTGTGGCTATGCCATGTTTTTAAAGGCTGTGCCGTGCCCCCTCCCCTCCTGTTCCACTCCTCCCTTAGAGATCTTACCCCTGTATTTCTACGAGAAGCAGACGGGCTATAGTCCTGCTGTGGCTAATTTCTAGATCACTCTCTATCGCTGAGTTGTTGTCTCGGCTCCTCTGTCATCTGTGAGGACAATGCCTGTGCTGGACCGCCCCCCTCCACCCCCCCAACCTCCGCTTGGGATTCCTGAAGTGGGTTTTGTTTCTGTGACTCGACCTTGCCTGATGCAGAATTCAAAGCTAGACATCTGATATATTGTTTCTCATTTTTAAAAAGCCACAAAAATAGCATATCAAGACTTGAAGATGTGTATGTTAGGAGGGAAAAAGAATTGCTAGGGGCGAGAAGAGGGGGCAGAGATTCTGAGTTTAGGCTCTGAGACCCTGTTGTTCTAACACTGCGCCTGCAGACTTGGAGCAGAGAACTTTACGTAGAGCGCATACCTCATTGAAATGCAGCCCATTCTCTGTTTTGAACACAACCGGATTGAAAAGACCCCACACCCTGTCTCCTGGGCAAACCACTAAAGATGCTGAGAGAAGCAAATCTACGTTATCATTTTTTTAAATTATTATCAGATCTCATATTCTAATCAAGTGCTGTAACAGTCATTACAGCTACAGAGTAAAATGCTCATCTGTGCTTTTTTAAGAAAATGGAATAAAAGGAAAAACGAGAACCTACAATTTCCTGCCTGTCCGGCACGTGGGCAGTGGCGGCAGCTCCCGCGGCCTCTGCCACGCTCTGCATTTAAGTGGCCTTAACTCTCACATGGCCCTTCACGTCCAGAGGGGCCTCCTCCGTGGTGCCAAGGTGATTGCGCCTTCCCACCATCCATGGGGGTAACGGGGAAGCCTCTCTCCAGCCTTGCTCAAAAGGGATGTGATTTTCCTTGATTTCCTCTTATGGATCTAAAGTGAGGCTTCTCCCTTCTTCATAATTTCCCCAGGAATTACTTACCCATCATCCTCGCATCGAGTCCCTCCTTGGTCTGCCTCTCCTCCTCTTCCCCAAAGAAATCCGTAAACCAGGTTAATCTAGCCCCCGTCCACAGAGTCCATAGTGAGCAGCCTGTGCGGTTGGAAAAGGCCCCACGTGGACTCTTGGCAAACAAGCTCATGGGCTGCTCAACTTGCTTTTCTTGGCCTTGGGAAGGTGCCTGTACCTGTTGGCTGGTCTGCCCTCGCCCATGCACATCTCCTTGTCAATGTCTGAATGGGCTCTTCCAACTCAGAACTTCTTAGACACAAATATTAGTAAAAAGAAACTATATCTACAGCCTACTGCAGTGTGTGTGTGTGTGTGTGTGTGTGTGTGTGTGTGTGTGTGTACATAGACAAAGCCACAGTTGTCGTTCAGTTGCCAAGCCATGTCCAGCTCTGGTGGACTGCAGCACACCAGGCCTCCCTGTCTTTCACGATCTCCCAGAGTTTGCCCCAGTTCATGTCCATTGAGTCAGGGATGCCATCCAACCATCTCATCCTCCACAAAAGTAACATGTGCCTGAACTCCAATCCTTCCCTAAACATTTTTATGAATTCCTCTGGTCCCGCTTGGACCCTCTTTGATTTCTCCTGTTCTCTGTGGGTTCCATTCTTCTCCCTGTCCCAGGTCACATCCCACCTGGAATTCTGCTCCCCAAAGCCACAGAGACCCTTTGTGAACATCTGGGTTGGTGTGTCAGTCGCGTGTAGCTACCAGGTTTAGAGATTAAAGATTAAGAATGGAGGTTTTACTTTTGGACACAGCAGATGAAGGAGCGGATGAGACAAATTGGGAGATCAGCACTGAAACGTATACAGCCCCATTTGTAAAACAGATAGCCAGTGGGAATTCGCTGTTTGATGCAGGGAGCTCAAACTGATGCTCTGTGACAACCTAGAAGGGTGGCATGGGGTGGGAGGTGGAAGGGAGGTTCAAGAGGGAGGGGACATGTGTACACCTGTGACTGATTCATGTGGAAGTATGGCAGAATCCAACACAGTATTGTAAAGCACTCATCTTCCAGTTAAAAATAATAATAAACTTTTTA
>SJYC01010724.1:0-62596 GCA_006408675.1 Madoqua kirkii | reverse complement strand
TATACGTAAATTTGCGTTCACTTTTTATAGTCTTTAACACTATGGTTTCTCGTGGGATATTGAATGTACAACGTGCTGTACAGTAGGACTTCGTTTATCCATTCTACACATAAAAGCTTACATCTGCCAGCGCCAGCTCCCACTCCATCCTGTCCGCACCCTGCAACCCCCTCCCCACCTTTGGCGACCATCTCTTGTTCTCCGTGTCCATAATTCTGTTTCTGCGTCACAGGCAGGTTTATCTGTGCCATGTTCCGCATGTAAGCGACATCATGTGGCATCTGTCTTTCTCCTTATGACTTACTTCCGTTAGTATGATAATCTCTAGGCTCCTCCATGTTGCTGCAAACGGCATATGCCGTTCCTTTTATTGGCGGAGTAATACTGCATTGTATGCACCACGTGTGTTTTATCCATTGATCTGACCGTGGGCTTTAGACTGTTTCCTTGTCCTGGCTACTGTGAAGTGCTGCTGTGAGTCTAGGGTACGTGTATCTTTTCAGATTAGAGTTTGCCTGGATATGTGCCCACGAATGAGGTCGCTGGGTCATACAGTGACTATAGTTTTAGTCTCCGAGGAACCTCCATACCGTTTCCCACAGCGGCTGAGCCAACTTACACTCCCACCAACAGTGCAAGAGGGTTTCCTTTCCTCCACACCCTCTCCAGCATTTGCTATTTGTAGACTTAATGATGGCTGCTCCGATCAGTGTTGGCTTCTTGCAGGAGGGGTGGAGATGCACTGAGCACGCGGGGAGTCTTGAGCTAGCTGAGCTGCTGCCACGGGAAAGAAACGTCAGGAGCAGGGAAGCAGCATCTCCAGCTCACCAGGAAGTTGTCCACAGGGGCAGGGATAGACATTCACGGAGCATCTATCCACGGTTGTTACTGTTCTAAATGCTTTATAAAATATTGGTTCTCCTGATAGCCATCTCGTGATGAGGCTCAATGGTCAGTGAGAAGGTGGAGCTTCAGGTGATCAATGAGGGAGGAGCCACCGGCCAGATCCTGGTCCTCCCTTCCCTTCTGCATCATTGCACCCGTTTCCCCGTCTCTGATTCTCATCCTCAGAGACACGAAATAGCCAGATTTCAGGGCTGACAGAACCTAAACTGGGATCTCTCTTCTTGTTACTTTTTAACTTGTTTCTAAGGCTTTTCTTTTTTCCTGACAGATTAAAAAACATTGCGGTGTGGGAACAAACACTTTTTACTTCTTTAAGACTCAAATCCCATCAACTATCTTACACAGTTGTCTTCTTGCTCTCTATATAAAATAAACATGTTGACGAGCAATGTTCAAAATGACATTAAAACTTTGTTGAAAAGAAACCGTCTGGGAAATAAGTTAGTTTGCATGTTACTGTAAGTCTTCATTTTTAAGCAGGCAGCTGTCTCCTATGTTTCTAGATGGTTAAACTTAATGTGGCTAAAAGCAGGAAAGGTTTCCCCAGTTCTCAGGTTTGCAGAACCAGGATGCGCACGTTTTATTAAAATGAGGAGCAGAGTGCATTTCAATAATGAATATTATCACAGCGAAATTCTTATATTCTTTTATTTATTTATATTTTTGCTGTGTAACAAATTACAACAAACAGTGGTTTACTGTAGAAGTGAAGTCGCTCAGTCGTGTCCAACTCCTTTCGACCCCATAGGCTGTAGCCTACCATGCTCCTCCGTCCATGGGATTTTCCAAGCAAGAGTACTGAAGTGGGCTGCTATTTCCTTCACATCTATTATGCCTTGGTTTTATAAGACACCCATCAGATGGGTTCAACTTAGGGTCTCACAAGACCCAAGTCAAGACATCAGCTGGGTTAGGCTCCTAGCTCATTCAGGCTGCAAGAAGAATTTGACTTCTTGTGGCTTCAGGTGTTTTGCTGTTCACTTGCTCAGTTGTGTCTGACTCTGCAGCGCAATGGACTGCAGCACCCTGGGCTTCCCTGTCCTTCACTGTCTCTTGGAGTTTGCTCAACCTCGCATCCATTGAGTTGGTGATGCCATCCAACCATCGCATCCTCTGCTGCCCCCTTCTCCTCCTGCCTTCAGTCTTTCCCAGCATAGGATCTTCTCCAATGAGTTGGCTCTTCGCATCAGGGGCCAAAGTATTGGAGCTTCAGCTTCAGCATCAGTGCTTCCAATGGATATTCAGGGTTGATTTCATTTAGGATGGACTGGTATGATCTCCTTGCTGTCCCAGGGACTCTCAGCTTTTTCTTCTTCTGTGACCAGCCAGAGAATATTTTCTGTTTTTAACAGGCTCATGAGATTGGGTCAAGCCCACTTGGATGCCCTCCATATCTTAGGCTGATTAACTGGGACTTCAGTTACGTCTGCAGAATCTCTTTGCCGCTGCACTTGGATTAGTACTGTATTGATAAGCAGGGACCAGAGTCCTGTGGCGCATCTGAGAATTCTGCCCACCAAGTTCTAGTTTCTTGTGACTTTTCATCTTAATGATAAGTTCTCAGGTTTACTACACAACTGAACTGTGAGTGGCTGTCTCTGCCCTCTTTGGCTGTATGATAGTCAGGGACTGTTGATTCTAAGGAATAAAATAGGAGATGGTCAGGACGTTGGATTGCATGAGGGGCTTTCTCTCTCTCTCTCTTTTTGTCTTTTTTCCTTTTGCTTTTGCCCTCCCCCGACTCTTCTATATCCTCTGCCACTTGTGGAAACAGTGGCGAAAAGCTAAGTGTTCAGTAAGGGACAAGAGCATGGCTTTGGAGAAGGAGTGACCGGGATTCCAATCCGTGCCTCTCTACCTACTTGTGTGCAGCCCTGGGCTTGCTCCCTAGCCTTTCTGAGTCTCATCTCCTACCTCTAAGCAAGAAACAAACCTTCTCAAGTGCTCTCTGTTGGCAGCGAGTAAGTCCTCTGTGTAGCCTCCCAGCATGTTGTCTGGATCCTGCAAATGGTGACTATTTTAGTTGTTTACACAGTAAAGTGTTTTGTTTTGTTTTGTTTTTTAATTTGGCCCAACTGTGTGGCATGTAGGATCTTAGTTCCCCAACCAGGGATGGGGCCTGTGCCCCCTGCATTGGAAGTGCAGAGTCTGAACCACAGACCACCAGGGAAGCCCCCCAAGAAGCCGAATATCGGCCCTCATTCTTAGAGGTGATTTTTGAACACAGTTGGCAAAAGAAAGATAACCCAGGAGCAGATACGGTGTTTCCCTGCCTCCACGTCACTGAGTCTAGAAGAAGGTGGAAGTTAAGATCAGCTCTGATCGAGGGAAAGGGACAAGAGAGAGCATGCAAGTAGAGAAGGGACGGTCTGCGTCCTTAGAAGATGCTGGGCTCTGCTCAGCCGCTCAGCTGTGTCCGATTCTTTGCCACCCCGTGGACTGTAGCCTGCCAGGCTCAGAGTGGCAGGGGCCGACCTTCCAGGCTGGTCAGGCTGGTTGGCAGGTGTCCTGGGGAAGGGCCTTTGCCTGCCCCACCCCTGGCCCTTGGTCCCCATCAGCTGTTCCTTCTGGGTCACTCTCATGCCCCTCCTCCTTCTCGCACTTCCTTGCCTGACCGCCCTGCTCCGTGGCCGCAGAGGGTAAAGGTTGAGAAGCACGGGGCTGGACTGAAGCCAGCCCAGGGACACTCACTGCTTGCCCCTTGAAGGTCACGTGGGCTGCCAAAAGGTCGCTTAACTTCTGTCTGCCTCATTTGGCTCCTTTTTGAAACTGGCATGAAAGACAGTAGTATCGACCTTACAGCATTGTTGTGAGGATTAAATAAGTTCGTAAAGGTAGAAGATTAGTGCCTGGCCATAGCAAATGCTTGAGAAGTGTTATGCTCGGCATTATTAATTGTCATCATTATTCTCTTTCAGCCTAGAAAAGTGCCCTTCTCTCTCCCCCGCCTTCATCCCCAGCTCTCTCCTTCTCTCTGTTATTTCTTTACTACACAATGTCATAGCATCTACAATTAAAAGAAGCATTCAATCACAGTCACTCCCCTAAACTCACTTTGTTTTTTGTATTGTTTTTCAGTTCTTGAGTGTATGAATGAAAAGGATGAAAGAGGAAAGGTCTAAACAAATCACCTCAGTGCCCTTTACCTTCCTGCAAGGCACTGAAACCATGCAATGTTTTATTTCATATCTTTTCAATTTTCTGAGTTTGTGTGTGTGTATATGTTTTCCTGCCCCAACCTGGTGATAAGCTCAGAGACCCTGTTTTATATTTCTTAGATTTCCCACTACTGAGATTTGGAAAAGCCTAATAAACATCATGCTCATCTCTATACTTGTTTGACAATAAAGAGAACTCAAGAAGATGGATGGTAAAGAATCCACCTGCAATGCAGGAGACCCAGGTTTGACCTCTGGGTCAGAGAGATCTCCTGGAGAATGGAATGGCAACCCACTCCAGTATTCTTGTCTGGAGAATCTCATGGACAGAGGACCTGGCGGGCTATAGTCCAAGGGGGTAGCAAAAAGTCACAAGAGTGACTTCTACTTTCAAGAAGATGGAAATAAAAAAATTGCTAGTGTTAATGCCTTAAAAGATCAAGTCTAGTTTAGAAAATGGAACTTCAGGCCCATGAATCAACTGGACTTTCTCCTAGGGTCCTCAGAGGAGACGCTTACTCATCCCATGTGAACAGGGCTAACATTTCCTAATCCTTCATCCATCTCTCTCCCAGGCCCTCCTGAAAGCAGACAGCAGAGGAGCAGGGAATGGGTCCTTTCTGCAGGTCTATTCCATAGAAGAGAGGCTGAGGCCAAGCTGGATTTTCTCAAAATCTCCTGCAGAGTTTACAAAAAATTCATTCCACATTTCCTGAGACAGAATGAGAAGAGGGCCCAAGAGAGACGCAGGGCCTTACTCTAAAGAGGCTCACTCCACTTGGAAGCCTGAGAGCCAGGACAAGGTGCCCTGCTGGATTCCCCTGAAACCCTACCGGTACCCAACACTGCGTGTCACACACTATACGTTTGGAGCACATCAATTGGACACTTGATAGCCGGTTAAGAATCCCCTCCAAGTCAATAATGTGTCCGGTTTGTTGTATGTCAATTACACCTCAGTGCAGCTGTGAAAAAAGAACGGAATTTACCAGCAGGCCTGGCGCAAAATAATTGCTCAACAAATGTTAACTCTTGAGTTGACCTTTGCTGCCTTCCCGTGGTGAAGACAAAGGCCACAAAGATGTCATCCTTCACTGCGGCCTGTACAGCTATAGAATCTACAGAGTTGAGAAGCCCTCTCTGGACTCCTTGGTCACCACCTGGCAGGCTTGGCCATCCTGCCTCGGGCCTTCTGATTTGAGGCTGAGCTCCGAAATCACTGTTTGTTTTCTCTGTCCACTGCCGTCCAGACACAATGGCCCATCTCTCCCGCTGGGCAGCTCTCAGGACTGCTCATAATTGTCTCAGATGCTCTGGGTGAATGGCTGTGTATAGCTTCGAGGCATTTTCCAGACTACTCCCTGCAAACTTTACAAATATCCACGTTCTGATTTACATGGTCCCCAGTATACCCACCAAACATGGTGAAAATATTTCCAGCCATTTCCCAGTGTTTCTATAATAGAATAAAAAAACAGAAATGTAATATCATTTATAAAGTTATTTACGTGTGTTGAATGAAATTGGAACACACGCTCTGGTTTGGCTGGATATTTCAGTTTCTCTCCATTTTCCTGGCATCCCAGCTGTTTTCACATTTGCCAGAACAAAAGCCTCTCAGTTTGGATAATAAACTTTGTGGGTGTGTGTTTGCCGCTCAGTCGTGCCCGATTCTTTGTGCCCCCATGGACTGTAGCCCGCCAGGCTCCTCTGTCCGTGGGATTCTCCAGGCAAGAATACTGGAGTGGTTGCCACTAATCAGATAATAAATATCAAAATATAACAACATAGTTGGAGTTGCTGCTCCAATAGTAAACTATTGGAGTACGTAGTTATACAAAACGAGATATTTGATCTAAAAACAAGTCATGTTCTGGAGCTGTATGAAGTCAACTGGAAGCTCAGATTGCTCAGTTCTCAGGTCCTTTCCCGAGGAGGGGTCCTGCCTGACTGGGACCAGCGTCACCAGGCTGCTAGGCTGAAGCTCTGAGTGCGGGGCGTGTGGACTGCCTTCCCCTTCTCTCGCCAGCGAGGACCCCTCAGCTTCGCTCACTTTTCCTGCCGTCCAGCCTTCCCTGCTGCCATCTATCTTTTGCAGTTCTCGCCCACACACTTCAGTGCTTTTCTCCATTCCGTTCAGCTGGTTGTCAGTAACTTTTGTGACCACACTCTCTGCACATGTGCTCATTTGTTTCCACGTAACTGGATGAGGACAGACGACCCTTCACAGCCTGGGAAAGAAGTTCAGGTCCACTGCCCCACGCCAGGCCCCCTGAACTCTGTCCATCCTTCTGACCCTCGTGCATACTCTGTCTCCTCTCCCCGCAACCTCACACCTAGTGACAATCTTCCTCCAGAGCTGATTAAATATGCCAAGCGCATCACAGGTATTAGCACGTGCAGACCTCTCCATGACCTTACCCCGTGCCCACTGCCCTGTCCCCACTTACAGAGGGAAACTGAGTCTCCAAGAGCCTAAGGAACTCTCTCCCTGCTGATAAGAGAGGAGCCAAGAGGCAGAGTTCAGCTTCTCTGAATCAAACCCCAGAGGCAGGTCTCTGTCCTGCTTTCCGTCTTGCACCCAGCTCCGGACACCCTCAACACCAAATGCAGAGACACCACCACGTGCAAGAACCCTTTCCTGACTTGGCTCTCAAGTTCCTCCTTTCCTTGTGGTTCCCTTAAACTGTCATGGCTTAGACCGCATGCTTTTTAAAATCAGGCATTATATCATTCTTGTACCTGCCTTGAAATGCTTCTCATTTCTGGCTTATTGTTTATTTTCTAATATTAAGATTTTTTTGTTGTTATATTTCCTTTTGTTAGCACTTTGTTTACATATCTTTTTTCGCTGCCTTTTTTCCCAACTGTCTTCTTTCCTCTAACCGGTATACAACTATATTGGTTCCTTTAAATCCTATCTAACAGTTTTAATAGATGAGCTTAACCATGTTTATTACAAGTATTGATATGCTTAAACTTTATTACTGACACCTTATTTTGGGTTTCCTGTTTAACCTATTTCCAAGATTTTTTTTTAAGATTTTTGGATTGCCATTTCCTTCTCCAAGGGATCTTCCCGACCCAGGATCAAACCGTGTCTCTTGCATCTCCTGCACTGGCAGGTGGATTCCTTACCACTGCGCCACCTGAGAAACCCATCTATGTCCTAGGAGGTGAATGATGCTCACTGGTTAACAGAAGCTTCCTCTTCTGTGTAAGTCCCGACAACACCTGCCGTGTAGTCTTGTACAAAGCAGGGGTTCTGATCTAGCCTGTGTCACCAGTGGGCATGTGATCCTCACCTGGGGGGTTTGCCTTCTTGTACTCCTGTCCTTCCCAGGTAAAATCATTTCAACGCCCTCTCCACTCTCCGGGGATAGAGGGATGGGATACAAAAAGAGACGGAATACTCTCCAGTCCAGCTCTTTACAATCCCATGGACTGCAGCTCGCCAGGCTCCTCTGTCCATGGGATTCTCCAGGCAAGAACTCTGGGGTGGGTTGCATGCCCTCCTCCAGGGGATTGTCCCAACTCAGGGATGGATCCACATCTCTTAAGTCTCCTGCATTGGCAGGTGGGTTCATTACCACTAGTGCTACCTGGAAAGTCCCAGGATGTGATGATACTCAGTTATAAAATCTGACTTCTCCCGACAGAGGTGTTCATGTGGGTATGAAATATACTGTTCATCTTCCTATCATTAATAAAAGCTTAATGAGCATCTGCCAATATCCAAATAGTCCTTCCTAATCTGACAAACATCTTTGTTTAATTAAACTCAGACAGATACGTGTATTTGATGGGATTCTAAATAATCTTGTACTAAAGAAATGGGGAAATCTCTGTATAAATAAGTCAAGTCTGGCTTTGATTTATTTTTATGTTTTAACATATTGAATTAAATTGTTGCAATGGGAAAGGATACACAGACCTCATCTCGATAGATCATTAGAGCTCATATTTTTAAATGTTCAACATATGTTGCATGGGCACTATTAATATATTAAGATGTATAGAGTGTTAAGGGTTTAAGTGACTTTGGGCTCAGGGCCAACATTTTAATAATAACCACCAAGATATATAATTTTATTCATCTTGATTATTTTTGCAGCAACAGTTGACCCTTGAAAAACATGGGATTGGGCTGTATGGGTCCACTTATGCGTGGATTTTTTTCAGTAAATATGCATAGCAGTACTACATGATCCCCGGTTGGCTGCATCCCACCAATGCAGAGTTGCATAATCAGAAGGCTGATCAGAAAGTTCCATGTGGATTTTCAATTCCACTGGGAGTCAGCACACCTATCCATCGTCTTGTTCAGGGTCAACTGCAGTTGAAAGACTTCTTTTATTTTGCACTTGCTGAGTTCTATAATTATCTACATTCCTGCCTTTCCCATGAGACCAGAAGTGCCAGGAGAGCAGGAGCTGGGTGATTATTTTCTCTTCCTGCCTAATATTTTTTATTTTATGAAAGTGCCCAGCAGAGAACATCTTCCGTGAATCTTTTGAACTACTGTATCTATATTAGGAATGTGACTCATCAATGTTTTTGCACTATTTGACTTTTATTGAAGTGGCATAGAGTTCTTACCATACTACAAATTTTTAAAAGTATGCATGTGATAAAATTGCATAAGATTAAGGTCACACTTAGTGGTAAAGAATCCACCTGCCAATGCAGGAGACTCAAGAGATGGAGGCTCAGTCCCTGGATTGGGAAGGTCTCCTGGAGGAGAGAATGGCAGCCCACTCCAGTATTCTTGCCTGGGAAATCCCATGGACAGAGGAGCCTGGTGGGCTACACTCCATGGAGTTTTGAAGAGTGGGACATGACCGAGTAACCGAACACAAGCATGCGCACAGGCCCACACACGTGTGAATGTTTGTACAAGTTGTGAGCCCTGACTCAGGTGGGGCTGAGGTATCAAGGCCAATGTCAGGTCCCTGGATGCAGTCGTTCCTATGCTTGGGCTCTACCAGGGAGACCGGTGGGGAGTATGGAGGGAAGAATATTCTGGATCTCTCTGTATTATTTCTTACAATGGCAGATGAACCAACAATTATTTCAAAATGAAGAGTTTTTAAAAACGAGTGCATCCATGGTACAGAGGAGGTGCTATGACAATACTCAGAACTGTGGGCACAAGTTAGCAGCAATCTGATCATTTCATGGTTCGTGGAGCTTCCTTATATGTAGACATGAATGTCAGTGAAGGCTTCATTTTGAGGTTCCTCATTCATAAATTAGGTATTTTGCTATCATAGTGCTGAACGGAAACAAAAGCCACCCGCCATTCCTTTACTGTTGACAAAGAACAAGATGTATGTGTGTGTTTGTGTGCTGTCAAAAGATGAGATTTTTATTTCTTCTATAATTTTATCCAGAAAAATGACAGCAACAACAAACACTAATTCAGTCCCTCCTGTGTACAGGTACCGCACGTTTGCAGATCCCAGGAAATGCAATTCTTTATTACAGATGATGAGGGCACGGTGGGGGTGGGGCAGGGGTGGGGATGGTGTGGCAGGCAGACCAAGGTTCAAAGCCCGCATCACAAGTCCTCCCTACTGTGTGCCTTCACTGTTTACTTGTGTGAGGCAATTGCTCAGCTTCTCGGTTTCCTTATCCATATGTACATGAGTGAGTGACAGTCCCTACCTTGCACAAATACAGCCCAGAAAGGAAATTATTGGGTTGGCCAGACAGTTTGTTCAAATTTTTCATAAAATGGTATAGAAAAACCTGAATGAACTTTTTGGCCAAAGCAATATAGTATGTACGGATAATATATAAACCAATCCCAGTCTAGCCCATGACATGGGAACAGAACAAAAGATATGTGCTTCTAACTTACTGCTTTGCCAACAAAGGTCTATACAGTCAAAGCTATGGTTTTTCCTGTGGTCATGTATGCATGTGAGAGTTGGACTGTGAAGAAGGCTGAGCGCCGAAGAATTGATGCTTTTGAACTGTGGTGTTGGAGAAGACTCTTGAGAGTCCCTTGGACAGCAAGGAGATCCAACCAGTCCATTCTAAAGGAGATTAGCCCTGTGTGTTCATTGGAAGGACTGATGCTGAAGCTCTAGTACTTTGGCTGGCTGATGTGAAGATCTGACTCATTAGAAAAGACCCTGATGGGGAAAGACTGAAGGCAGGAGAAGGGGATGACAGAGGATGAGATGGTTGGATGACATCACCAACTCGATGGACATGAGTTTGAGCAAACTCCTGGTGATGGTGAAGGACAGGGAAGCCTGGTGTGCTGCAGTTCGTGGGGTTGCAAAGAGTCGAACATGACTTAGCGACTGAACAATAACTTACCACTGGGAACACCTTGGTTCCCTCTTCCAATCACCTCCTCGTGGTGACTGCTCTCATCTTTGGCATTTCAAAGACTAAAGGCAACCTCCATGGCTGGGTATCAGCAGAGATGCCAGCAAGAATTGCAACCAGCATGAGATTTGGAAGTAGACACCTGTGATGGATTATTACAATTTTCTATCATGTAATATCATGCAATTGCTTTCCTGTTTGACCAAAGATATTTCATTTAAACTGTTTCTAATTTGCTTTAAACTGTTAACTCTGGAAACGCATAAAGTGGGCATCTTCTTCGGGTGCCTCCCCGCTTCCTCAGCAGTGCAGCTGCAGGTGAGTTGACCTGTGGGCGCATGCTCTGTAAACAGTAAAGTGATGCACAAATGTGGGTCATTATCATTATTACTGTTATTGATCTTTGCTCTGATTTTCCTGTGCACGCTCTCTGTGCTCTGGGCAGAGGTCCCATGGAATATAACAGGCCTCTGCAAGGAGGAGAGGCATGCAGAAGAGGAAGTGGCATCCTCATTTTGATATTCAGGGTTCCCTTCCTCTTCAACAAGACCTCTTGTCAGGGTAATTTGGTTTTTCAGCCTCAGCACTAGAGGCTTTTTGGTGTGGATAGTTGTATATTTGGGGGTGAAGAAGCAGATGATAATGCATGTTCAGTGACTTCAGACATGTTCAGTTCTTAGCATTCCCATGGACTCTAGCCCACCGGGCTCCTCTGTCCATGAGATTCCCCAGGCAAGAATACTAGAGTAGGTTACCATCCCCTCCTCCAGGAGATCTTCCCAAATCAGAGACCGAACTCGTGTCTGCCTGCATCTCCTGCATTGCAGGTGGATTCTTGACCCATTGAAACACCTGGGAAGCTGGAAGGAGGAGGAGGCCCTATGAGTGTAGGCTGTTTGGCAGCATCCCTGGCTTCTAGATGCCAATTACCCCCTCATCACGTGTGGCAACCATAGTGTGTCCAGATATAGCCAGATGTTCCCATATCACAGTTTACTCATGCCAAGACTTACTTGTCAACAGCAAATAAAAATAGAACTCTCAGCAGCATAAGGAAACCAAAAACCTCTGCAAAATTCTTATGACTTCACAAAACCTACTGCAACAAATTTCAGAGCTACCTAAAATGAATTCTTAAACAGAGGGCATGTGTGAAAGAAGGTTTTTAGAAGACCTTAGGTTTGGAAATGGCTACCCACTTCAGTATTCTTGCCTGGAAAATCCCTTGAACAGAGGAGTCTGGTGGGCTACAGTCCATGGGTTAGCAAAGAATCAGATATGACTGAACATCTGAGCATAGGTTTTGAGAAGACCTGAGTGTTTCTTATTGCTAACTAATCTAAAAGTGACCCACAACAACAGCTCCAAAATCCAACAGGGGTAGTGGGGGAGGTGCTGCAGAAATAACCTTGACTTTGGCCGGCTACTTCTGATATTCATGTATTCATTCACTCACTGATTAGTTAGTAAGTATCCACTCACTGATTAGTTAATAAGTATCCACAAGTGTTTTCACCGCAGTCTTTGAGCAGATTATACACATGCTGAAGACACTTGACTGGTGTTATAGGAAGAGCATATCCCATAAAGAGTGTGTGTTTATAGATGGTAAGCAAAGATATTAACTGTGAAACAGATTCATGCCCTTATCCCTGAAAAGGAATATTATGGTAATTACCATTGTCCTTCAGAATCAAGCTTCCCTGGTGGCTCAGATGGGTAAAGAATCTGCCTGCAATACAGAAGACGTGGGTTTGACCCCAGAGTTGGGAAGATCCCCTGGAACAAGGAAAGGCTACCCACTCTGATTCTTGCCTGGAGAATCCATGGACAGAGAAGCCTGGTAGGCTACAGTCCATGGGGTTGTACAGAGTCAGACAGGACTGAGCGACTAACACTTTCACTTCAGAATCAAAACCCCGTTGGTCACAAATCAGAATTTTCAGTGATGAGTTGGAAGAAGAAGGAAGGGAGAGAGGGAGAGAGGAAAGGAAAGAGGCAGTAGTTGGTTTAGTTTATGTTTTGCCCCCTTGAAGGACTCGTTCTCTCCTTGTTACTGTAGGGAATGAAATGCGCTGTTGTTTCTCCACTGCTTCTTACTTTCCTAACCCTGCCAGAGGCAGGGAGTTTAGCTGGAGATCCTCAGCCTGTTGACTGGCCGATGCAAACCCCGCCTCCACGGATGCTGGCTGCCTGTAGCCTGGCTCCTTTTGGCTCACGTGTATCTATCTGTCTGTTCTGTAGCTGCTGCCTAAACAGACTTTCTGTTTTTAATAAGGAGCAGGAAAGGCTTACAGTCCTTCCCAGTTAGTTCAAAAAAGAACCTGGAACGCAAGTCAGCAGGGGCGCAGCTGCCCTTGTGTTAACTCTTGCCTGCCTGGTGGGGAGCCTGGGTGCTGTCCGCCAGCCTCAGCATCTTCTTAGACGACATTGCCAGACTTCAAGCAACTTCTACCAGGCTTCCTCCCCTTCTGTTCTTCTCCTGTTCTAACTCGGCCACAAGAGAATGTTGGTTTGGGGGAACACACTTATCCTGGGAATCACTAGAGACAGAGGCTAGGACTGCTGGTTCTGAACTCGAATTGATTTCTAACTGGGTTCTGTCACTTACAGGCTGTGTGATCACAGGCCAATTGGCTAACATCTCTGAGTTGCTGTTGTTGTTGTTGTTTCTGTAAAACTGGGATGATAATGATACCTTCCTCATAGGGGTAGCTCTGAGTAATGAATGAGGAAGCGTCTTTAAGGCACCAGCTGACTGGCAAACAGTCGCTGCTGTTTTTTTGTCACGGTCACCAAAGTCTTGGTGTTCTCCACGCACCTGGGCAGGGAGCTGGGAGGCAGCTCTGGAAATTGCATCCCAGGCATCATTTTTCCTGCAGAAACTAAGAAAATGATAAGTCATTAAAACAACGGCAAGACACCTGCAGCCCACTTTTGTCCTGTGTGGAAAGCAACTGACTTTTTGAACAGGGCTGTGTGTGTGTGTGTGTGTGTGTGTGTGTGTAAATCACTCAGTCGTGTCCAAGTCTTTGCCACACCATGGACTATACAGACCATGGACTCCTCCAGGCCAGAATACTGGAGTGGGTATCCTATCCCTTCCCCAGCAGATCTTCCCAACCCAGGAATCGAACTGGGGTCTCCCACATTGCAGGCAGATTCTTTACCAGTGGAGCTCCCAGGGAGGCCCCTGAACCTGGCTGGTGTCATCTAACCATGGCTCCAGACACCCGCCTGCTTGCCGGGTCACTCTGTGCCAATGGCTTCTGGCACACAGGAGGACCTCTGGCTCCACGGTATCCCCCGAGCTCTTGGGCTCTTCTCAGTAGCGTGGACCCCACCTGCCATAGGACAGGGACTGGGCTCTAGGAGTCACCCACCGGGCCCCTCTGTCTGGGCTGCTGGACACTCGAGCTCCCAGAGTCAGCACAGGCTGGTCATCCGTTTGCACACGTTAAGCCCGAGGTTCCGATTGTAGGTTGGTCTCTGTCTCTGGGGGCTTGACTGACCTGTGCCCAGAATAGGCTTGGGTTCTGGTTGCTGAGGGAACCTAGACACCGTGGGACAGTGACGGGGAAGCCAGGGGTTCTCGAGGTGCCAGGAGCCCCCACTTTGGGCAGTGGGTTGTACGCAGAAGATCTTATTTCTCTTTCACTGCAAGCCTGGGAGCCTGGCTCTGTGCAGATGAAGAAACTTGTGATTGACTGAGAGGGAGTGTGAGTCGAAGGTCCCAGGGTAGAGATTTGCCAGAATTTTCCTCCTGACATCCATTTGACAGGTGATGTTCTCATGGTTGACGTGCTCTCGGGGGAAGGGGGGTAAATCTATGATTTTAATAAGCCCTTTTCCAAATTTTTCAGAGAAATTTGAGAAAATTGGGTTTAAACTCAAAGCTCTTATTTCTGTGTGCATGCTACTTAAAAAAAAAATTTTTTTTTTTTAGTATTTGAGTAATGATATCATCCAGTGAAAGATCTATTTCTGAATATCACAAAGATAACACAGGCTGTGGGTTCTGCACCATCCCCCACACACCAGCTGTGACTAACTCTTCCTTCTCGGAAAGGAGCCCACACACCACAATTCAGGGTCACAGGTTCAAGGTAATCCATGCACAGCTCTTAGAATACAATCGCATAGTCAACACACTCAATAAATAACAATAACGAATCTGCGAGTAGCCTTTCCTCCAGGCCAAGGATTCTGGCTTCCCTTGTGGCTCAGATGGTTAAAAAACAACAACAAAAAAAACCCACGGGCAGTGCGGGAGATCTGGGTTCAGTCCCTGATTTGGGAAGATCCCCTGGAGGAGAGCATGGAACCCACTCCAGGATTCTTGCCTGGAGAATTCGCATGGACAGAGGGGCCTCGCGGGCTACACTCCATGTGGTGGCACAGAGTCGGACACAACTGAGCATCCTTCACTTTTCTAGCATTCTCTCACTGTTGTTGTTCAGTTGCTAAGTCACTTCTGACTCTTTGTGACCCCATGGACCGCAACACACCAGACTCCTCTGTCCTCCACTATCTCCCGGGGCTTGCTCAAATTCATGTCCATTAAGTCAGTGATGCTATCCAACCATCGCATCCTCTGCTGCCCCCTTCTCCTTTTGCTTTCAATTTTTCCCAGCATCAGGCTCTTTTCCAAAGAGTTGCCTCTTCGCATCAAGTGGCCAAAATATTGGAGCTTCAGCAACAGTCCTTCCAATATATATGCAGGGTTCGTTTCCTTTCAGAATTGACTGGTTTGATCTCTTACTGAGTGACATATTTTAACACACTTAATTGCCACCAAAACCTTTTTAGGTGAGTCTTGTCATTACCTGCATTTTATAGCTAAGACTTCTGTTGCCTAGGATAGAGGATTTGCCTAAGGTCTGTATGTGGAAAGCAGTGGACCTGGGTTTTCAGCGGAGAAGAGCTTCCTTTGATCACAGTCTTCAGTCTTTAATTGCACTGGGTGATGTTTTACCACGGACTTGAACTGGCTTGTTTTTACTTAATAGTCAGTGAGTCCTGAGGATTTGAACTGTTGTTACTGGCAAGTTACTGTAGCAGTCTCACAGATCCCAGGGAGGCCACTGTCTGTGACTCCACCTTGAGAACCACCCTGGAGGGTGGTCGGCAGACAGCATAGTGGCAAAGACTCACAACTTTTGTGTGTGAAGTCACAGGGCAGTCTGCCCCTGAAATTAGAGATTTGCAAAAAAAAAAAAAAAACATGTGTGAAAGAAGGTTTTTAGAAGACCTTAGGTTTGGAAATGGCTACCCACTTCAGTATTCTTGCCTGGAAAATCCCTTGAACAGAGGAGTCTGGTGGGCTACAGTCCATGGGTTAGCAAAGAATCAGATATGACTGAACATCTGAGCATAGGTTTTGAGAAGACCTGAGTGTTTCTTATTGCTAACTAATCTAAAAGTGACCCACAACAACAGCTCCAAAATCCAACAGGGGTAGTGGGGGAGGTGCTGCAGAAATAACCTTGACTTTGGCCGGCTACTTCTGATATTCATGTATTCATTCACTCACTGATTAGTTAGTAAGTATCCACTCACTGATTAGTTAATAAGTATCCACAAGTGTTTTCACCGCAGTCTTTGAGCAGATTATACACATGCTGAAGACACTTGACTGGTGTTATAGGAAGAGCATATCCCATAAAGAGTGTGTGTTTATAGATGGTAAGCAAAGATATTAACTGTGAAACAGATTCATGCCCTTATCCCTGAAAAGGAATATTATGGTAATTACCATTGTCCTTCAGAATCAAGCTTCCCTGGTGGCTCAGATGGGTAAAGAATCTGCCTGCAATACAGAAGACGTGGGTTTGACCCCAGAGTTGGGAAGATCCCCTGGAACAAGGAAAGGCTACCCACTCTGATTCTTGCCTGGAGAATCCATGGACAGAGAAGCCTGGTAGGCTACAGTCCATGGGGTTGTACAGAGTCAGACAGGACTGAGCGACTAACACTTTCACTTCAGAATCAAAACCCCGTTGGTCACAAATCAGAATTTTCAGTGATGAGTTGGAAGAAGAAGGAAGGGAGAGAGGGAGAGAGGAAAGGAAAGAGGCAGTAGTTGGTTTAGTTTATGTTTTGCCCCCTTGAAGGACTCGTTCTCTCCTTGTTACTGTAGGGAATGAAATGCGCTGTTGTTTCTCCACTGCTTCTTACTTTCCTAACCCTGCCAGAGGCAGGGGGTTTAGCTGGAGATCCTCAGCCTGTTGACTGGCCGATGCAAACCCCGCCTCCACGGATGCTGGCTGCCTGTAGCCTGGCTCCTTTTGGCTCACGTGTATCTATCTGTCTGTTCTGTAGCTGCTGCCTAAACAGACTTTCTGTTTTTAATAAGGAGCAGGAAAGGCTTACAGTCCTTCCCAGTTAGTTCAAAAAAGAAAGAGGCAGTAGTTGGTTTAGTTTATGTTTTGCCCCCTTGAAGGACTCGTTCTCTCCTTGTTACTGTAGGGAATGAAATGCGCTGTTGTTTCTCCACTGCTTCTTACTTTCCTAACCCTGCCAGAGGCAGGGAGTTTAGCTGGAGATCCTCAGCCTGTTGACTGGCCGATGCAAACCCCGCCTCCACGGATGCTGGCTGCCTGTAGCCTGGCTCCTTTTGGCTCACGTGTATCTATCTGTCTGTTCTGTAGCTGCTGCCTAAACAGACTTTCTGTTTTTAATAAGGAGCAGGAAAGGCTTACAGTCCTTCCCAGTTAGTTCAAAAAAGAACCTGGAACGCAAGTCAGCAGGGGCGCAGCTGCCCTTGTGTTAACTCTTGCCTGCCTGGTGGGGAGCCTGGGTGCTGTCCGCCAGCCTCAGCATCTTCTTAGACGACATTGCCAGACTTCAAGCAACTTCTACCAGGCTTCCTCCCCTTCTGTTCTTCTCCTGTTCTAACTCGGCCACAAGAGAATGTTGGTTTGGGGGGACACACTTATCCTGGGAATCACTAGAGACAGAGGCTAGGACTGCTGGTTCTGAACTCGAATTGATTTCTAACTGGGTTCTGTCACTTACAGGCTGTGTGATCACAGGCCAATTGGCTAACATCTCTGAGTTGCTGTTGTTGTTGTTGTTTCTGTAAAACTGGGATGATAATGATACCTTCCTCATAGGGGTAGCTCTGAGTAATGAATGAGGAAGCGTCTTTAAGGCACCAGCTGACTGGCAAACAGTCGCTGCTGTTTTTTTGTCACGGTCACCAAAGTCTTGGTGTTCTCCACGCACCTGGGCAGGGAGCTGGGAGGCAGCTCTGGAAATTGCATCCCAGGCATCATTTTTCCTGCAGAAACTAAGAAAATGATAAGTCATTAAAACAACGGCAAGACACCTGCAGCCCACTTTTGTCCTGTGTGGAAAGCAACTGACTTTTTGAACAGGGCTGTGTGTGTGTGTGTGTGTGTGTGTGTGTGTAAATCACTCAGTCGTGTCCAAGTCTTTGCCACACCATGGACTATACAGACCATGGACTCCTCCAGGCCAGAATACTGGAGTGGGTATCCTATCCCTTCCCCAGCAGATCTTCCCAACCCAGGAATCGAACTGGGGTCTCCCACATTGCAGGCAGATTCTTTACCAGTGGAGCTCCCAGGGAGGCCCCTGAACCTGGCTGGTGTCATCTAACCATGGCTCCAGACACCCGCCTGCTTGCCGGGTCACTCTGTGCCAATGGCTTCTGGCACACAGGAGGACCTCTGGCTCCACGGTATCCCCCGAGCTCTTGGGCTCTTCTCAGTAGCGTGGACCCCACCTGCCATAGGACAGGGACTGGGCTCTAGGAGTCACCCACCGGGCCCCTCTGTCTGGGCTGCTGGACACTCGAGCTCCCAGAGTCAGCACAGGCTGGTCATCCGTTTGCACACGTTAAGCCCGAGGTTCCGATTGTAGGTTGGTCTCTGTCTCTGGGGGCTTGACTGACCTGTGCCCAGAATAGGCTTGGGTTCTGGTTGCTGAGGGAACCTAGACACCGTGGGACAGTGACGGGGAAGCCAGGGGTTCTCGAGGTGCCAGGAGCCCCCACTTTGGGCAGTGGGTTGTACGCAGAAGATCTTATTTCTCTTTCACTGCAAGCCTGGGAGCCTGGCTCTGTGCAGATGAAGAAACTTGTGATTGACTGAGAGGGAGTGTGAGTCGAAGGTCCCAGGGTAGAGATTTGCCAGAATTTTCCTCCTGACATCCATTTGACAGGTGATGTTCTCATGGTTGACGTGCTCTCGGGGGAAGGGGGGTAAATCTATGATTTTAATAAGCCCTTTTCCAAATTTTTCAGAGAAATTTGAGAAAATTGGGTTTAAACTCAAAGCTCTTATTTCTGTGTGCATGCTACTTAAAAAAAAAATTTTTTTTTTTTAGTATTTGAGTAATGATATCATCCAGTGAAAGATCTATTTCTGAATATCACAAAGATAACACAGGCTGTGGGTTCTGCACCATCCCCCACACACCAGCTGTGACTAACTCTTCCTTCTCGGAAAGGAGCCCACACACCACAATTCAGGGTCACAGGTTCAAGGTAATCCATGCACAGCTCTTAGAATACAATCGCATAGTCAACACACTCAGTAAATAACAATAACGAATCTGCGTGTAGCCTTTCCTCCAGGCCAAGGATTCTGGCTTCCCTTGTGGCTCAGATGGTTAAAAAACAACAACAACAAAAACCCACGGGCAGTGCGGGAGATCTGGGTTCAGTCCCTGATTTGGGAAGATCCCCTGGAGGAGAGCATGGAACCCACTCCAGGATTCTTGCCTGGAGAATTCGCATGGACAGAGGGGCCTCGCGGGCTACACTCCATGTGGTGGCACAGAGTCGGACACAACTGAGCATCCTTCACTTTTCTAGCATTCTCTCACTGTTGTTGTTCAGTTGCTAAGTCACTTCTGACTCTTTGTGACCCCATGGACCGCAACACACCAGACTCCTCTGTCCTCCACTATCTCCCGGGGCTTGCTCAAATTCATGTCCATTAAGTCAGTGATGCTATCCAACCATCGCATCCTCTGCTGCCCCCTTCTCCTTTTGCTTTCAATTTTTCCCAGCATCAGGCTCTTTTCCAAAGAGTTGCCTCTTCGCATCAAGTGGCCAAAATATTGGAGCTTCAGCAACAGTCCTTCCAATATATATGCAGGGTTCGTTTCCTTTCAGAATTGACTGGTTTGATCTCTTACTGAGTGACATATTTTAACACACTTAATTGCCACCAAAACCTTTTTAGGTGAGTCTTGTCATTACCTGCATTTTATAGCTAAGACTTCTGTTGCCTAGGATAGAGGATTTGCCTAAGGTCTGTATGTGGAAAGCAGCGGACCTGGGTTTTCAGCGGAGAAGAGCTTCCTTTGATCACAGTCTTCAGTCTTTAATTGCACTGGGTGATGTTTTACCACGGACTTGAACTGGCTTGTTTTTACTTAATAGTCAGTGAGTCCTGAGGATTTGAACTGTTGTTACTGGCAAGTTACTGTAGCAGTCTCACAGATCCCAGGGAGGCCACTGTCTGTGACTCCACCTTGAGAACCACCCTGGAGGGTGGTCGGCAGACAGCATAGTGGCAAAGACTCACAACTTTTGTGTGTGAAGTCACAGGGCAGTCTGCCCCTGAAATTAGAGATTTGCAAAAAAAAAAAAAAAAAATGCCACTCGAGGTCATGTGGCTTATGTGAGTGAGCCTCTTGACTCACGGGGCTGCCATTTTTCTTGGACTGGCATATATTGGAGCTCCCCCATGGCTCAGCCATAAAGAATCTACCTGCATTGCAGGAGACTCAGGTTCAATCCCCGGGTCAGGAAGATCCCCTGGAGAAGGGAATGGATACCCATTCCAATATTCTTGCTGGAAAAATCCCCTAGACAGAGGATCCTGGTGGGTATATATCACTAAATTGTGTCCTGGCTCTGGACAAGCTCTGACTCTAAGGAGTGCTGATCACAAGCCATCTGCAAAGGTTTCCAGTGGTGGACACAGGGCAGATCTCAGGCTGTTTCTGTTCAGCTTCTTCATCAGTGACTTAGATCAGTAGGTGCAAAACTTTTCATGAACAGTCAGAGAGGAAATACAGCTTTGCAGACTGTTGGCTCTCTGTCATACCTACTCATGTCTGGTATCACTGCATGTAAGTAGGCTTCAGTTCAGTTCAGTTCAGTCGCTCAGTCGTGTCCGACTCTGTGACCCCATGAATCACAGCACGCCAGGCCCCCCTGTCCATCACCAACTCCAGGAGTTCACTCAGACTCACGTCCATGGAGCCCGTGATGCCATCCAGCCATCTCACCCTCTGTTGTCCCCTTCTCCTCCTGCCCTCATTCTCTCCCAGCATCAGAGTCTTTTCCAATGAGTCAACTCTTTGAATGAGGTGCCCAAAGTACTAGAGTTTCAACTTTAGATCATTCCTTCCAAAGAAATCCCAGAGCTGATTTCCTTCAGAGTGGACTTGTTGGATCCAAGGGACTCTCAAGAGTCTTCTCCAACACCACAGTTCAAAAGCATCAATTCTTTGGCACTCAGCCTTCTTCACAGTCCAGCTCTCCAATAAATGTACACAGCTATATTCCAATAAAACATTATCAAAACAGGTGATGAGCCAGTATGTGACATGAACCTTAGGCCCTAGTTTGCTGACCTCTGATCAAGACTCAGAAGCCAGGGACTTCCCTGGAAGCCCAGTGGTAAAGAATCTGCCTTCCTGTGCAGGGGACACAGGTTCCAGCCCTGGTCAGGGAACTAAGGTTCCGCTTACTTCAAGGCAACTGAACCTGGGCCACAATGGAGACCCAGCACAGCCCAAACAAGCCAACGAAAGGCTATAGCTGGAGACACAGAGACAGGTTTATCACACTAGTGATGGCAAAAGCTGGGGAGAGAGGGCTGGAATGCAGGCGCTGAGAATGAAGACTCACAACGCTCGCAGCAGCCCAGGACAACGGCAGGTAGCGAACATTCGAAATTCTGTGAATAGCTGGGTTGGGATTCTGGTTCTGTCACTTGTTAGGTTTGTGTGCCTTTGACAACTGCTGCGATGCACTCCGTCTTTCTGAATCTCACGTGTGTCTTCTGTAAAGGAGAGAACATCATGACCCTTCCTCTGTGCTCAGTCGTGTCCAGTTCTACGTGACCCCGTGAACTGTAGCCCACCAGGCTCCTCTGGCCCTGGGATTTCTCCAGGCAAGAATGCTGGAATGGGTAGCCGTTGCCTTCTCCAAACCTTCCTCTGCGGATCTGTGTAAAGATCAAATATAGAGCTATATTTATCAATAGACGTAAAAATGCATTTTTAATTACAAAAGGATAAAGGTAGATACTTTCATTAATCTTTTAGGGGATAATCAGCAGAAGTCTAGACTGCAAGAACTCGGTTAAGAATCAGGGTCCAGATTTCAGGTGACTGAAAGCCTAGGATCAGCCAGGCTACCCTAAAGGCAGCTGCCACCAGCCCTGCGTGTTTGGGGGTGAGCAGCGGATATGAAGGAAACTGGTATCCGTACGCTGGACCAACCTGGGAGGCAGCATCATTGCTGTCAAGAGACATAGCAGAGGGCACAGGACAAGAACTGAGGATTCTGGGCTAACATGCCAGCTCTGTCACCTCTTGGCCTTGAGATCGTAGTCAAATCACATCGTCAGCCTGACCTTCCGTTCTGCGTCCAAGAACAGCATCTTGCTTCCAGAATTGTGGGGACCCTGATAGATGCCTCTCCCTCCAGTTGGTCAACATTCACCCTCTTTTTTTCTGAGATGGCCACCTTCTCCCATGTCCTCACATGGCAGAGGGAAAGCTTCAGTCGTTCTTTTTCGCTCTCTTTGTTTGTTTTGGGTTTCTGCAGCATGTGGGATCTTAGTTCCCTGACCAGGAATTGAACTAGCACCCCCTGCACTGGGAGTTCAGAGTCCTAACCATGAGCTTCTAGAGAAGTCCCAAAAGCTTCAGTCTTTTCATCCCCTTACAAGGCATTCTCTCCATTCATGAGGGTACCATTCTCATCATCTAATTAAGTCCCAAAGGCCCCACATCCTAATGCCATCACACCCAAGGGTAGGATTTCAACATATGCATTTTTTGGTGTTGGAACACCAACATTCAGTGCATAACACCTTTTATATAAAGAGGGTTTTTCTGTTTTTGTTTTTTTAAGGCCTCAAGCTCCCAGTGGGCAACATATTGTATTCTGGCGATGAAACAGGATCATGAGAGAAGAAGGGAAAATAGTAGGCATGGATGCATGAGCCTGGGGCTCCTGGGCCATAGAGAGCCCTGGGGCCAGGAGGAGCGTGCCCAGGGCAAGTCCAGCGGCATGGAGACGCCTGGGCTGGGTCTCACACTTCCGATTTTGGCGTGACACTGAGCCCGTCACCCTCTCTGAATCTCAGCCTGTCCTCCTTTATAAATTGGGTGGGTTGGACAAGTGACATGGTGACTAGCGAGTGCTTCTTGATCTGAACCATACATCACAGCCAGGGCTGGAGGATGTGTCTGGGGTCTCCTGAAGCAGTTCTTCCAGCCCGAGCCTGAGCTTTGCGCATTCATGTCATTTGCTGCTTAGTTCCAGTTACTTTTGTTTGATATTTTACTCATTGAAAGACAGTCATCTCAATGACAGCTAACATTTATGGAGCACTTAGTATGTGTCTTCTCTAAGAGCGTTCCTTGTATTAACTCATTTAGTCTTTACAACAGTTCTGTAAAGTAAGTACTATTATTATGCCTACTGTGTAGATAAGGACCCAAAGATTGAATATCTTGGGACGGAGAAGCCCAAATTCAAACTCAGGGTGTTTGTCTCCAGAATCTGGGTATGAGTGGTCACAGAACCACAGCACCAGAGAATAAAATAATCCCTAAAAAATGTTTAGCCTGGATCCTAGCCTAGAGTGAGGACTTGATGCATATTATACTTTTCAGCTGCAAAATGGATATTAAAAAAATATTACACCTCCCAGGTTACAAGGTATTGTGAGAGTAAACGAAAGAGCAGCTATGCAGTTTCTAAGACAGCGCTAGATTCCCTGCAGAGAATTGGTAAGTGCTAGCTAAATACCTTTAAATTAGTGTTCATCTTCAGTCATGTCCGAGTCTTTGCAGCCCCATGGACTGTAAACCTCCAGGCTCCTCTGTCTATGGGATTCTCCAGGCAAGGATACTGGAGTGAGCTGCCGTGGCCTCCTTCAGAGGATCTCCCTGACCCAGGGATCGAACCCACATCTCTCATGTCTCCTGAACTAGCAGGTGAATTCTTTACCACTAGCACCACCTAGGAAGTCCTTGTAAATAAATAAATATACTGAATTAGTGTTTAATCAACAGAAGCATTTCTTACTATATTCCAATCGTAAGTCTACTAAGAAAAGAGATCAGATGGGACAAGAAGACATCTCAAAGCTCTTTCTCAACTGTGTCCAGAATTTGCTTTCCACTCAAAACTTGCAGGACAAAGTATCTCATTCGAAGGAGATAAGACAAATCTTGTGATCATCACTGTAGAGATGAGAAAACTGAGGCTTCCTTAGCAAAGTCAGTCATCCGGGAGAGAGTCAGAAAAATCAGCCACCTTTGTAGCTTTAATTTACCAACATTGACTCTGTTCTGGATGCTAAGTGTGATTTATCCCATGTGATTAGTTCAAGCCTCTGTGACGTGGGTGCTGCCGTCCTCATTTTCCAGGTACTGAAATCAAGGTTAAAGAAGATGAATCTCGCCAGTCTGATCCTCTAATCTCAGAACCAGAGTCCAGGTCTTGTGTCCTTTCCATCCCAGCATTCGAGGAATCCTCATGGGTTTCATGACCTCAGTTCTTTACTTTTCTTTAATTTTTTAAAATGCTTATTTATGTCGCTATGTTGGGTCTTCGTTGTGGCATGGGAGATCTTCGTAACGGCACGTGGGTTCTCTCCAGTTTTGGCTGGAGGGCTTAGTTACCCCGTGGTATGTGGGATCCCACCTCCGCAGCCAGGGATTGAACTCGTGTCTCCTGCACTGGGAGGTGGATTCTCAACCACTGGATCATCAGGGAAGTCCCTGACCTCATTATTTTAAATGAATGGCACCTTCTTTGCCCTGAATAGTTTACTCTCCTGCCAATATCCGATGCGAATCTGATACTATCATGAGTTTCACTGCCAGTATTTTTGTTGTTTTTGCAATTGTCAGTGTATGGTGGGATCACCCGGGTGCCTCATGCAGAGACATCATTACTGAAGACCGTTTCTGAGCACCTAGTCTGTGCAAGGTGAGGCTCTTTGCATTTGAAATTCTGCCCAGTCCTCTGGAGAACTTAACACAGCGGATATCACCACCCCGTTCACAGGGGAGGAGAGTAAGCACCCAGAGGCTATGACTCATGCCCCTGGGCTTCAGAGCTCAAAAACTGAACAGGGCAATATTCTTGTCCAGGACTTGCCTGGTGATGCAGTGATCAATAACCCGCCTGCCAATGCAGGGAACACAGGCTCAGTTCCTGGTTCAGGAAGATCCTGATGCTGCGGGGAACCTAAGCCGTGTGCAGTCCTTGCAGCCTAGAGCCTGTGCTCTGCCAGGAGAGACTCCACTGCAATGAGATGCCCACGCTCCACAAGTGACCCCGGCTCACCGAACCTGGAGAAAAACCTGCGTGGCAACAAAAACCTAGTGCAGCCAAAAATAGATAAATAATTTTTAAGAAGATGCATACCCAGATCTCTCCGAGTACAAAGTTCCTTCTGCCACATCATTTACATAAACCCATATGGAGGGAGCCCGAAATAACCAGAAGCACAAGCCGTGTCATATGGCAGCGTGTGACGGAACGTCAGCACCGGGACTAGGGCGGAACTGCAGAGGAGAGCGGCGGTGGGATGGCCTCGAAAGGCTCCACCAAGTGCCAAACCCTTTGAAGTGAAGTGAGGGGAAAGCGTTAGTCGCTCAGTCCTGTCCGACTCTTTGCGGCCCCATGGACTGTAGCCCGCCAGGCTCCTCTGTCCACGGGATTCTCCGGGCAAGAATAGTGGTTGCTTGTTCCGTCCCTCAGTCATGTCTGACCCTTTGAACCCTGTGGACCATAGCCCTCCAGGCTCCTCTGTCCATAGACTCTTCCAGGCAGGAGTCCTGAAGCGAGTTGCTATTCCCTTTTCCAGGGGATCTTCCTGAACCAGGGATTAGACCCGAGTCTTGGGTCTTGCAGGCAGATTCTTTACCAACTGAGCGCCCAGGGAGGCCATTAAGGATGGGTCAACAGGAGAGAAACCCAGAGGTAAAGGAAGGTGAGCAGTCAGGGAATGAGGAGATTCCAGGGTCCTTGAACCTCAGGTGCTTTTAGGAGAACAGAAGCAGAAAAGATGTCTTCGCCTGGCCCTGGTCTGCCACTGCATCTGCCTGCCGGAACGTCTAAGCCGATGAGCCTTGGTGGTGAACCGAAGTAGCCTCCTCCTCCGCCAGGTTTCTGGGCCATCATCCTGCCTGAGGCCAATGGTGCGGAAGGCCCGAGGAGGCCCCCAGGTGAGAAGGAAGCTCCTGGCCTCATCAGGTGCTTCCATTACATAAAAGTGCACCCAGGCACCCAGGGAGCAGAGTCTGGGGCCGGTCCAGGGACATCCAGGGTGGGGAACAGGCATCTTCTCCCCCTCAACCACGTCCAGGCGGACATTGCTCATTGATCCCGGAGCCTTTTTTTCCCTCCAGGTCTGAGCTTGGCCTCTATGTCTAGACAATTGCTCCCCAAGAGGAAACCTATTTGCCATCCGTGCGTGCGTGCATGAGTGCTTAGCCGCTTCAGTCGTGTCTGACTCTCTGCGACCCCACGGCCCACCAGGCTCCTCTGTCCATGGGATTCTCCAGGCCAGAACACTGGAGTGGGTTGCCATTTCCCTCTCCAATGCCATCCATGAGTTAGCCTTATAGCTGAGAAAGAACAAAGCTCTGGGAGTTGTCTGAGCCCAGAGTCCAGCCTGACACCCAGCTCTGCCTGATTACAAAGCTGTCATTAATTCTTCTGCCTCTGACCTGCTCTGTGGGGGTCAGAGTGGCAAGTGCAGCAGAAAGAACACCAAATGGAGGGACTTCCCTGGTGGTCCAGTGGCTAAGACTCTTCGCTTCCAGTGCAGGAGACATGGGTTCCATCCCTGGTAGGGGAACTAAGATCCCACGTGTCACATGAGACAACTTAAAAATAAAAATAAAGCAACAACAACAAAAAAATAAAGGGGGCAGAAAATGCTAGCTACTTAAGTAAACATTAAAAAAAAAAAATGGAGATCCCAGGTCTGCTGGAAACTAGCCAAATCCTTCCTCCTCTTTTAACTTCAGACTTTCCCAGTGGCTCAATGGGTAAAGGATCCTCTTGCAATGCAGGAGACACAGGTTTGATCCTGGGTGAGACAGATCCCCTGGAAGAGGAAATGGCAACGTACTCCAGGATTCTTACCTGGGGAGTCCCATGGACAGAGGAGCCTGGCAGGCTCTACAGTCCAAAGGATCAGAAAGAATCAGACAAGACTAAGCCCATGCTCATACTCGACTTCAGCTTCATCAACCCTAAGATGGAAATGATTCCTGGGGGTTGTCAGGAAGGCAGTAGGGAAAAACCTAGGAAAAGCAAGGAGCCCAGGGCTTGCACATTGCAGAGCCTGAGAAATACCCGGCCTCCCATCGCTGCTCAGCCACAGTTGGGAGCCCCCGTGGCGTGATGGAAATGCCTTTGTAACTGTCAGCTACTAAGCAAAGGCCACCCCGAGATCATGGAGACCAAGTCTAGAGTTGGAAGAGTTCTGGGCTGAGACACAAGTGCTATCTCTTCCTGTCTCTGTGTGTTCTTTGACAAATCACTCACCCTCTCTGTGCTCCACGTTATGAACCGAGATGAGATTGAGTGATCTGGGACATTCCCAGACACCCTGGAGTGGCAGCCCGACCTGGCATTCAGGATCTAACTAACCAGCTTATGCCCACTCCAACCCCTCCAGCCACACCTCCCCAGCTCCCAACTGAAAAAGAAAAGCCCCCACCCAGCCCTTGTGGATGGAATAAGGTCCCTTTCTTTGCCCCTGTCTCCCATTAAAAAAAAGAAAAAGAAAACAAAGAGGCTCTGTGAGGAAACAACCACCGCCTGTTTTTTAAATCGAGTCAAGGGGGAGAGATCGCAGCGCTGCTTTTGGGCGGGCGTGTGTCCAAGTTGCTGCTGTGTGAAGACCCTCGGGTCTTTCTACTTTGGAGGTTTTGTGAAATATTGTGGATTTTCTCTGTAAGAGCCTGTCTCCATTAAGGGTCGTCTACCAGTAGGGTGCTCGGTAAAGCCCCAGTAAAGCCCGAAACCTGAGCTTCGGCAGACACCTCTGCGGTAGAAAAGAAATGAGACCCACCCAGAGGACCAGCAGGGGAGGGGCTGGCGCTGCCCGCAGGGACTCCACCCTCAGCAGAGCTGCCTGGTTTCTTCCAGGGCTAGAAAGTGAGCCTCAGCAAGGTGTCAAGACCCCCTTGTGGGGTTGCCAACTGAGGGTCAGCTCCAGGCCCTGGAGCCTTCTTTCCTTCTCAGCCCTGCCCCTCGGCTGGCGGATTGCCTTGGGCAGCTGTCTGGGGCCATGACTGCTCTTGGCGAGGCTTATTCTCTTCATTACTGCACTCTCTGAGCCAGAGCTAGACAGGTAGCCACCCCGCACCCCCTAACTCCTGTATGGCCCAAGCTAAGCCCTTACTTTGTCTTCCCAGTATCTCTTCAAATTTACCCCAGGGCGTCTTTGTTTCCTGTGGCTTCCATACAAAAGTACCCCAAACCTGGCTGCTTGAAAACAACGGAAACTTACTCTCCCGCAATTTTAGAGGCTAGAAACTGATATCAAGGCGTCTGCTGGGTTGAGGCACTGAGATTGTTCCAAGTGTCCCTTCTCGATCCTGGTGGCTCCTGGCAAGCTTTGGCTTGTAGACAAATCACTCCTCTCCCTGCCCCTGTCTTCACATGGACCCCTCCCCTGTGTCTCTGGGTCCATTTTCCCTTCTTAACCTCGCATAAGGACTTATCATTGGATTTAGGGTACACCCTAATCCAAGATAATCTTACATTTTCAACTAGATTACATCTGCAAACACCTCCCTTTTTCCATGTTCGACTCTTTGCAACCCCATGGACTGCAGAACGCCAGGCTCCCCTGTCCTTCACTATCTCCCAGAGTTTGATCAATCTCATGTCTATAGAGTCGATGATGCCATCCAACCATCTCATCCCCCGTCGTCCCCTTCTCCTCCTGCCCTTAATCTTTCCTAGCATCAGGGTCTTTTCCAGTGAGTTGGCTCTTCACATCAGGGGTCCAAAGTATTGGAGTTTCCGCTTCAGCATTAGTCCTTCCAATGAATATTCAGGGTTGATTTCCTTTAGGATTGACTGGTTTGATATCCTTATAATCCAAGGGCTTCTCAAGAGGCTTCTCCAGCACCACAGTTTGAAAACATCAGTTCTTTGGTGCTCAGCCTTCTTGATGGTCCAGCTCTTAAATCTGTACATGACAAGTTCCAAGTGGACCTAATTTTTGAGTGGGGTGGGGCTACTATTCAACCCACTGCAGATTTTTTCCTCCTTTTGTCCTTGGAGAAAGCTGGTTTGCTCCCTCTCAGGTATGACTCAGCTACTTTGAGTTTCAGTTCACCTGCTGGAACATCTAATGTTGAGTAACAGCCATATCCTGAGCTCCAGTTATATCTTCTCTGCTGTGCAGCTCAGGCTTGGTTCAGACCGAAAGAGGCACTGGGCAAGGAAAGCACTGTCCTCTCTTTTCTACTCACCTCTGTCTGTCCCCCGCCTGCAGCTGCTGCTTCAGAGTCTGTGGGTGAGGGGGTAATGCTGGAGGGTTCATGTTCTGGGCTTGGCAAATATTCCAAGCAGAGATCCTGGGTTGGCCTGGCCAATGTGGACAGAGGTTTCCTGCAGTCCCCATGCATGGGGTCCTAAGTCCTGGTGTTGCAGAGAAGTTCTGACTCCATGTTGGAAAGTTCTGACTTTCTTTTTGTTGCTTTTGTTCTTATCATCATACGTGATGGCCTGCCTCAGAGGACACTGTCACTCTGCCCCCCTGTAAACTAAAGTGCCTTGTTGAGCTCATAGAGAGATGATCTGTCCCTGCCCAGCTGGGAAGGGCTGACTCCTTGGAAAAGACCCTGATGCTGGGAAAGACTGAGAGATGGAGGAGAAGGGGGCGACAGAGGATGAGATGGTTGGATGGCATCACCAACTCAATGGACATGAGTTTGAGTAAACTCCGGGAGGTGGTGAAGGATGGGGAAGCCTGGGATCATGCAGTCCATGGGGTCGCAAAGAGTGGGACACGACTGAGCGACTGAACAGCAGCACAGCCCTTGCAAAGGCTGGCCCTTCCCTTGGAGATGTCTTGCAAGCCTGGAGACCCTTTCACTTTACTTTCCCACTGCCTCTCCCTTTCTGCTCTGCCTTTTGACTTCAGTTCCTCATTGCTTCTTTCTCTCTGACTCCACAAAGGAACCTGGCATCCAGACCCTGACAAGATGGTTTTTTGAGGTCCTAGCTTGCCATCTCTCGGTCAGCCAGCTCCCCGAATAAAGTCTCTTCCTTGCCTTAACCCCTCGTCTCTCAGATGTATCAGCCTGTCATGTGGCTCAATAACACTGGCATTAAGCCAGCACCTGTAGAGACATCACTTTGTCAACAAAGGTCCGTCTAGTCAAGGCTATGGTTTTTCCAGTGGTCATGTATGGATGTGAGAGTTGGGACTATAAAGAAAGCAGAGCACCGAAGAATTGATGCTTTTGAACTATGATGTTGAAGAAGACTCTTGAGAGTCCCTTGGACTGCAAGGAGATCCAACCAGTTCATCCTAAAGGAGATCAGTCCTGGATGCTCATTGGAGGGACTGATGTTGAAGCTGAAACTCCAGTATTTTGGCCACCTGATGCGAAGAGCTGAATCATTTGAAAAGACCCTGATGCTGGGAAAGGTTAAGGGCAGGAGGAGAAGCAACTGAACTGAACTGTAGACCTGTTTCACTGGGCCTGCCCTCATTCCCCCTTTGATTATCTGGCCCACAGGCACAGCACCAGGGTCTTTTCCAAGGAGTTAGCTCTTCGCATCAGGTGGCCCAAGTACTGGTCACCCAGCCGGAAGGCGCTTAGCCTCCCTTACCCTTTCTTAGGGCTCAAACTCCCACACCCGATCCTCTCTCACTCTTTCAGGTGTAGGTTGGTCTCAAGACTTCTGTTTTTCAACTGCCAGAAATGTCAATGGAAATAGACTTCAAGAATCTCCGCATCCCTGGAGCTTCCCTCTGGAATGTGTATATGTTAGTCACTCAGTTGTGTCCCACTTTTTGTGACCCTGTGACTGTAGCCCACCAGGTTCTTCTGTCCATGGAATTCTCCAGGCAAGAATACTGGAGTGGGTTGCCATTCCCTTCTCCAAGGGATCTTCTTCCCCATCCAAGGACTGAACCCTGGTCTCCGGCATTGCAGGCAGATTCTTCACCATCTGAGCCACCAGCGTCTAAGGTCGTAAAAGCCCCATGCCCTGGGGAAAGGGTGAGACTCCTATGAACTTCAGACCCTCCAAGAACTCCGTTCCCCTGGGCTCTGTGCCCACACCCAAGGCTCCTTTATCTCCTGTTCTGCTGGCTCTGTCTGTCTGCACACAGAGGCTTCCTGCTGTCTCCCACTTATTTCGCCCTGTGATTATTGCATTAGCTCCTAAGTTGCAATGGGAAAAGGCAGCCCCTATTCTAGTTATGTGGATTATCTTAGGGCGTCCTTTCGATGAGGGCATTCTCACTATTTTAGCTCTCACTGCTGTAAAAAAAAAAAAAAAAAGGCAGGCACAACACAGTAGAGTGGGAATCTCTGCAGAGAAGCCAGTCTGAAGTTTCTGGAATCATGCAGACAGTACAAGTGTGCCTCCACTCTGCATCTGTTATCATAAAGACCCTTGAAGGATGGGGAAAGGTAGAAAAGAATTAAATATGGGCCATTGTTTTACGCCTTGTGGAAAGGACCTTCACCGTGGGAATGCACATCTGAATAGCAGACTTTTTTTTTAATCTCTTCTGTGAAAGTGGTGAGGTATTGGGTGGTCTTTCTGACTAAAAAAAAAAGAAAAGAAAACTGATTGGTAACAGATGAAATGGAAACCCGAGAGCTCTTTCTTAGTTCAGATCAGCCATGGGGGTCTTTGTTCCCACCTCCATTTCCGTGTTCCCATTCTCGTCAAATGACCCACCACTCCTGGCATGCTGCCCTGCTCTAATTTCATGTCCCAAATCTTTCTGAATTCTCATTTCTGTCTCGCTTTTATGTAAGCCTCATACCACTTTGTCCTTCCAACACCGACCTGTCTGCCGAGAATGCCGTTTTCAGGCTCCAAGTTGTGTCCAACTCTTTGCGCCCCACTCCAGTATTCTTGCCTGGAAATCCCATGGACAGAGGAACCAGGAGGGCTAGGGCCCACTGGATTGCAAACCAGTGGGCCGTGACTCAGTGACTAAATGACAACAAAAGCGATAACACCGAACATCTGGGCTCCCCCGTTGTGCATCTGGAACTCTGTTTCTGTTTCACATGAAGTGAAAAGTGAAAGTGAAAGTCACTCAGTCGTGCCCGACTCTTTGCAACCCCTTGGACTGCATAGTCCACGGAATTCTCCAGGCCAGAGTACTGGAGTGGGCAGCCTTTCCCTTCTCCAGGGGATCTTTGCAAGCCAGGGATCAAACCCAGGTCTCCTGCATTGCAGGTGGATTCTTTACCAGCTGAGCCACCAGGGAAGACCAAGAATATTGGAGTGGATAGCCTATCCCTTCTGCAGGGAATCTTCCTGACCCAGGAATCAAACCGGGTTCTCCTGCATTGCAGGCAGATTCTTTACCAACTGAGCTATGAAGGATTCTGTTTCATAGATAAATTCACATGTAAGCAATATCATAGGATTTTTACCTTTCTCTCTTATAAGAGAAACTATGAGATCAAGGAAGGTATACAAAAGGAAGCACTTTGGGCTTCCTAGAAGAAAAGCTTTCTTTTCTTTATTCCTTGGCTCCAAGAAATGAAGGCTCCGGGTAAATCAAGTTCTCTCCTGAGGTCCAGCAGATCCTGGTGGGAGAGGCCCTCTGCTCTGTTTGTTATTGTAATGTTTCAAATCATCCTCTTGCTCAACAAAAATAGAACTCTGTAACATAAAGTCTACTTTAAACATCTTCCTCACTGTTTGCTATGACTGGATAATGTATTCTCACCAGATATTAACTGATGCAAGACGTGGTGTGGGAGATGGTGGGCTTATAACAGTCAGGAACAGGGGCTTTAGAAGTTGATGGCCAAGGCTTGTTTTTTAAAGTAATGTTTAAAATGCATTTTGATTTCTGGCGGCACTGAGTCCCCGTTGCTGAGCAGGCTTCTCTGGTTGGGGTGGGAAGGGACTGCTCTAGCTGCAGGGCACAGGCTTTGCATTGCCGTGGGTTCTCTTGTTGCAGAGCATGGGCTCTTGGGTACGAGGGCCTCAGTCGTTGCTGCGCCTGGGCTCGCTGGTCGTGGCTCGGGCCCGCTGGCTCAGGAGCTATGGTTCCCCGGGCTTAGTTGCTCTGTGGCATGTGGAATTTTCCTGACCCAGGGTTCGAACTCACATCTCATGTGGCCCTTGCATTGGCAGGTGGGTTCTGACCCACTGAGCCACGTGGGAAGCCCCAGTACTTATTATGGAGCCAAGGTCTGTACTCTGTCTTGCTTGGATTGTTTTCATCTTTCAACAGAGATTGTTGAGCATCTTCTGTGCTGCGTGTGGGGCAAAGATCAAGAAGAATCTAATCCCCCTGTGGGAGGTGCTGAAGGTCCAGAATCAGTGTGTTTATGGGATGGGTGGACTTAGTGGTTAGGAAAGGCTTGGGTGGGGTGCCAACCAAACTCTTCCAGAGTGAAGTGGACCCAGAAAGATCGTCACAACAAGAATTTGCACAGAACGAATCTCGACTTTTCTAGCAATCAGTTACCTTCTCCCCTTCTACCTCTTCCTTAGAAAAAGGAGAAATAAATAATTGAAAGGCTGGAAGGAGACCAAGAGTTCATCAGAGGCTTCCCTTGGCCAAAGGCTAGAATCTATGTGGACAGTTTCCAAGAATAAGCGTCACCTGCCACGTTAATTAAAGTTTGAAGGGAAGACGTTTCCATGAGCCCTTCTGCCAACATCCTGCAGGGTCAGTCTTCCTGCTGACAGGGATCTCTCTGGTTCACTCTGTCTTGACTCAGTTTCTGCTCTGGATCTCTTCCATAGCATTTGGATGTATTTCATTCCATCATCTATTTATTTTTTAATCGCTATGGAAAACCAACTGCATACTAAGTCAGTGATTTTTCAAACAGGTGGAGCTTTTGGAAGAAAATACTGATGCCCGGTCCCTCATTCCTTAAAAGTGATGGAATGCTTTTGGGCTAGAACCCAGGGCCTCTTGTAATGATGATGGTGATGACGACGATGATGATGATAATGTTAAAAATGGTAGCAGCACAGTAATAGCAGCTACACAGTAAACACTTGCTGGGTGCCAACACTGTTCTATATAAATTATCTCACTGAGTCCTCCCAACAGCCCTATGGATGGGCAATATTATCCCCATAAGAGATGAGGCAACTGCAGCACGGAGAAGCTAAACAACCTGCCTAGTTCCGTGCAAAGTCAGTGGCAGTTGGCGTTTGAGCTCGTTCACTGTTTCCTAACCACTGTGCTTTGCCTCTGTATTTCCATAAAGTTTCCCCAAAGCTTCTGATGTGTTTCTGCAGTTGAAAATCATTGCCATGGTGATGGTACCCTGCACAAGTAGGCTGTTGCTCCAGACTGGTTTCCCCTTTGCTTTTGCTCCTTGATTCACTGTCTGGCATGACTCAATGGACATGAATTTGAGCAAACTCCAGGAGATAGTGAAGGACAGAGGAGACTGGCATGATGCAGTCCAAAGGGTTGCAAAGAGTCAGACATGACTTCGTGACTGAACAGCAACAGCAGTCACTGTCCAGCGGTGGGAACAGATACACTAAATGCACAAATGCCCACGAGAACACCATGTACAGGGTGACACCTCGTGTTCCATGTTGGGAGGTAAAGCTTCCCGAGTGTTGGAGGGAAGGTTGGGAAGTATAGGGTGTCAGTTCAGTTCAGTTCAGTCTCTCAGTCGTTTCCAACTCTTTGCAACCCCATGAACTACAGCACGCCAGGCCTCCCTGTCCATCACCAACTCCCGAAGCTTACTCAAACTCACATCCATCAAGTTGTTGATGCCATCCAACCATCTCATCCTCTGTCATCCCCTTCTCCTCCCACCTTCAATCTTTCCTAGCATCAGGGTCTTTTCATATGAGTCAGTTCTTTGCATCAGGTGGCCCAAAGTATTGGAGTTTCAGCTTCAGCATCAGTCCTTCCAATGAATATTCAGGACTGATTTCCTTTAGAGTGGACTGGTTGGATAGGGTGTCATTTGGCTTTAAAATCTGAAGTCTATTCACAGATCTTCAGGAGAATTAAATTTGCATCCATGGGAGCCCTGCTCTCCTGTGGAAGTGTTCTCTAGAATCCTTTCTAGGACTACGATTGTCTTCCTGGTTCTTCTTGAAAAAAAGTGAGCCTATGCCTGAATCTGATTGGGCCAAACTCCAAATAATTGATGCAACCTGTTTCCTAAGCCAGTCCCATACATCTCTCCAGCCATTCTTGATCTCAGTTACATCTTTCTCTGAGGGTCGCCAGTTATGAAAGGGACCATGTGATAAGGCATCAAGACTCTTCTACATCCATCCATTCCTGTATTTATTTCATTTGTTCTGTCCAGTGATCATAAGATCTTGGAGAACAGGAATTGATGCAGCAAGGCAATAAGTTTTGAAGGTTTTGCTCATATTTATAACCCCTGAACTTCAGGATACCTAGCGTGTGGCAGGTGCTATATAAATAATTCAGTAAATAATTGCTGAATAAATAAATGAAAAAGAAGAATGAATGAAAAAGGAAGCTGTTAATTTAATATGGACATTGTGGTCCATCTGGATGTTGAATGATGGTGATGGTGGTGGTGGTGGTGGTGGCATCTGATCATGCCTGACAGGAATCATCTCATTGAATTTTCTCCAGTATCTTGTGAGATCAGATGGGCAGCTATCACTATCATCTGCAGCCCCACTGATACATAAACAAGCTAAGTTTCAAAGAGCTAAAAGTCTTCCCCTAAGACCACTCGATGGCCTGTGCAAAATATGGGTCTTGTGCTCACGCTTCTGGAATTCCATGCCTTCTCTGCAACTGTGAGAGGCATTGCCCATATCAGCTACAAAATAAGATTTCTTCACCAGAGGAACTGGAGAAACAAGTGCTTTATTTTCCCTGTGAGATGAAAGATATCTCCATAATCGCTTTCTCTTCAGGGCAAACTCTCATATCACACTTGCTTGGTTTTGTGGTTTGATCTACCCACTGGAGGGCAGTGATAACACCGCCAAATCTTGACCTCCAAAAATGTCTTCAGACATTGCTAATTGTCCCCCGGGGAGCAAAATTCTCACCTGTTGAGGTCCATTAGTCTAATGATTCTGTCCAAAAGATGCATTTCCATTGAGTTCTGGTCACGTGTGTGCTTAGTCACTCAATCGTGTCCGACTCTTTGCAGCCCCATGGACTGTAGCCCAGCAGACTCCTCTGTCCTTGGGATTCTCCATGCTAGAATCCTGGAGTGGGTTGCCATGCCCTCCTCCAGGGGATCTTCCCAACTCAGGTATCAAACCCAGGTATTCCACATTGCAGGCAGATTCTTTATTGACTGAGACACCAGGGAAGCCTAGTTTGGATCACACTATCTCCTTTTCTCCTTAAATGAAAACTCTGAGCTACATAGTTACTAAAAGTCTGGTTTAAAAAAAGAGGTTAGGAGTCAGAAGACAGAGTTAGTCAAGTATAATCACCAGAGTCACGAAATCACCTGACACAGGGGAAGTGAAGTGAAAGTCGCTCAGTCGTGTCCATGGACTATCTTATCCATGGAATTCTCCAGGCCAGAAGACTGGAGTGGGTAACCTTTCCCTTCTCCAGGGGACCTTCCCAACCCAGGGACTGAACTCAGGGCTTCCGCATTGCAGGCAGATTCTTTACCAACCACAAGGGAAACCCAAGAATACAATCACAATAAAATAATCCTATTTCATTTTTTTTAATTTTTAAACTTTTTAATTACTTCACAGTATTGTAATGGTTTCTGCCATACATCAACATGGATCAGCCATAGGTTATGCATATATCCCTTCCCTCTTGAAACCCTTCCTGCCTCCCATCTCTCTCCCCGGTTTTATTTTTCACATTGAACTTTAAGCTTCTCTCCATTTACTCATCTCAGAAGTCTTATTATATTGTCACATTCTAAACACATGCATGTATATGTGTATGAATATTATATAATATATACATATGATTTTTTTCTTTAGAAGTGTTCATAACTCTCTCCCTCCTGACTACTTCAAATTAACCAAAGAAATTAATTAATAACAAAGGTAGAAAACTTTGGTCTTTGAGTCACGAGTAGCATTTCTTTTCTAACCAACAGACGAACATTGAATTTCAGGAAAAGTATGGAATTAAAGCCTAATAAAATGTTATATAAACTCTTAAGTCATGTTGACTTAAGTGGTGAGATCATGCCAGGAAAGTTAATGGAGCTGGCTCCAGAGACGCCAGTCCAGTGATTTATCCACCTCTGTGCATTTCTAAGCAGAAACACATGTCTGCAAAATGAACTCTGCAAAAACCAAAGAGAGAATGATCAAACTGCCAAGTGTATCTCAGACCTTCTCTATGCAGTTTAGGTCTTTCTGTGCACTCTTTGGCTGTGCTTGAGAAAGGTACAGCAGAACCTTGACGTAGTTCAGGACATGGCTTTGGAGGGTGTTGTCTGGCTGGTGCTCCTGGTCATGTTTAAAATATGACCCCATCCTAAAATTCAAGCCAATTTGGTGGGCCTTTTAGAAAGAGAATTTGTTTTCCCTCTCTTTGTTTAAGAACCACTGTGGTATCTGTAATTAGAAAGTTAGAAGGAAAATCAGTGTATTGCAAAGATCAATGGCTTTGATTTTCAGCCCCTGCCACACCAACTTACTGGTTGTGTGACCTTGGGTGAATTACTGGGTTGGCCAAAAAGATTCGTTTGGAAAATCTGAACAAGATTTTTCTTTTTTAAAATTTTCTTTATCTTGTATTGGGGTATTCAGTTCAATTCAGTTCAGTCACTCAGTCATGTCCAATTCTTTGCGACCCCATGAATCACAGCACGCCAGGCCTCCCTGTCCATCACCAACTCCCGGAGTTCACTCAGACTCATGTCCATCGAGTCAGTGATGCCATCCAGCCATCTCATCCTCTGTCGTCCCCTTCTCCTCCTGCCCCTAGTCCCTCCCAGCATCAGAGTCTTTTCCAATGAGTCAACTCTTCACATGTATTGGGGTATAGCTAATTCAAAAACAATGTTTCAGGTGCACAGCAAAGGGACTCAGACATACATATACAGGCATCCATTCTCCCCCAAACTCTCTTCCCATCCAGGCTGCCACATAACATTGAGCAGAGTTCCTTGTGCAGTACAGCAGGTCCTTGTTGATTATCCATTTTGAATATAGCAGAGTGTACATGTCCATCCCAAACTCCCTAACTATCCCCTTTCCCCAGCCTTCCCTCTTCCAAGCACAAATGAATGAACTTTTGGGCCAACATGATGCTTAACCCGTCTGTGTCCTGCTCTTCTCTGCTGTAAAGAGAGCTAATGAGACGTGGTTTTTAGGCAGCTGGGAGACAGAAGGAGATGAGGAAAAGAAAGATCCCAGGGCAGGACTCGCTACATGGATGGATACTAGCAAGTGTTTATTCCCGTCCCCTTTTTTCATGGCACCAGGACCAGGATCACAATCAGACCACCCAAGGAGCCCGGACTGGCCTGCCTATGTGTCCATTGGTGAAGTCCTTTCAGACATTCTGAAATAATCGCCAACATTTAGAAATTGGAGGTTTCAAGTAAAAGCCTAAATTGCAGGCGTTTGAAAGAAACAGAGAATCAGAAGATCTGGTGACACCGGGGCCCTGTAGATGGGGTGCCTTTCGCCTGTTTCCCGATTCCCATCCCTCTCTGATGTCTACACCCGGCTTGCTTTTCACACCTACTATCACCTGCCTGATCGGTTCAAGACTTGAGGTTTTCGCCACAATGCAGATAAGCAATTGCAGAGACTCTGGGTACCTAAAAGGAAGGCCTCCAGGATGCAGAGACCGACCACCACAGTTCCTGCCTTCAAGGAATTCACAGTCTTATTAAGGCCTATTGTAAGTGATGATTTCAGTTTAGCAGGAATTTATTGAATTCCTCCCACAGATCTGGCGTGGAGGACACAAAATGTAATAAGAGACGGCCCTGCCCAAGAGGAACCTGCCTGCTGACCTCTTCCATCCGTTGATCAGATTGCAGTTTCTGTTTTCTGTTTTCATCCTGGGTTGAGACTCATAACATCATTAACTTTTCATATTCTGCTTATGAGCCCTAGTTTTTGTTTTGCTTTGTTCCATGTACTGATAACATAACATCATTGGAATGACTTTGCTGTAGATAAATTTAGTCTTCCTAAAATTTAGGGAAACAGAAGACACAAACAGAAGCCATTTCCCCCCCCCCCTTTTTTTCTCCCCTATAGAGAGACATTTTTCTAAGAAAAACATCTGGCTTCCCAACTCTTAACTAGTGCCTGGCAAAGTGCGGGAATTAAGTAATGTTTGTTTGTTGAAATAATGCATGAATGCCTGTGACAAGAAATGGATGGAGGAAATTCCAATGTCTAACCCAATTCACTCTTCCCCTGACATCCCTTTTATTTACTTAATCAGCGATGTATATACAGAGCTGGGGATAGAGGGCTTCAGACAAAGGGACAGTGGGTCCAAAGGCCTTGAAATGGGAACAAGCTGGGATACCTTCCAAGAAGCAGAAGGAAGGCCAGTGTGGTTGAGGATGCAGGGAGAAAGGCAGTTAGAAATGACACTGGCCGTTTATTCAAGGCCTGTAGTCTTTGTCGTGGGTCTTGTGTGTTTTCTGAGTGTGATGGGATTTCCATTTTTAAAAAATCTCATTGATCACGATGTGGAGAAGAAGGGGTTACAAGGAGGCAAGAGAGAGGCCAGAAGGCCAGTGAGGTGGTCTCCAGCTTAGGGCAAGTGATGGGGGCTGGGGGACGCTGCTACCACGTCTGAGCTCACTCTGCTCGCTGTGTGGATGCGTGCATGCTCAGCTGCTTCAGCCGTGTCCCACTCTTTGGGACCATATGGACTGTAGCCCACCAGGCTCCTCTATCCATGGGATTCTCTAGGCAAGAATACTGGAGCGAGTAGTCTATCCTTTCTCCAGAGGATCTTCCCAACCCAGGGATGTAACCCAAGTCTCCTGCACTGCAGGTGAATTCTTGGCCGTTTCTTTACCTGTTGGCCAATTAACTGAGAGACAAGGGGTTGAGACAAGGAATATGACTTTATTCGGACAGCCGGCAGATCGAGAAGAGGGCAGACTAATGTCTCAAAATAACCATCTCGTCATCACTCTCTGGATGCCACTTTCTTTTATAGAACAGAGAGGGAGAAAAGGTGAGGAAGTGAAGGAAAAAGGCCGTTAGTCTTAAAAATATCTCCTGAAATGGCCAACATCAGGCAAGAGATGTTATTTCTTCCTTCCTGTAGCCACTCACTGGTGGACAGGGGCTTGAACAAAGGCAGTTTGGTTTAACTTTCAGGCAGTGGGTTAAGGTTCCCCAAGGCAGGCCATTATGTGTGGACATTATCCTTCTAGTGAACAAAAGCATCCAGAAGCAAAAGTAAAAGAAACAGATCCGATATGGAGTCAGTTCTTCCCCGTAACAACACCTGTGGGATGGCAGTGGCTATGGAAGCGGATTCAGGACAGACTTTGAAGACTGAGTGTGTATTGGCCCCATGACACTGTCTGACTTATAGAGCACACCAATTATATGTGTAATTTTAAATTTTCTACGAACCATCTTTTCTAGTAGCAACGTTTTGGGTTCATGTTTTGGAGAGGGGAGCTTCTTTCAAAATTACTGGTATTTCCTGAAAATGTCTTTTTATATTGCCCATTTTATTACATTTAACTTTTACACAACAATCAGCTTTGTTCCTTTCTGCTGCAGTAAATCTCAGTCAACATACCTCAAAATTTGTGGTATTCCTTCTTTTAGTCTAAAGGGGGGGATTTTTTAATATTTTTTTAGGCTATTTTGTCTTAACTTTTCTGGTTGTAGAAGTGGTCTGTAATTTGCCCCTAGATTTTGCATCAGCTTATACACTTTAAAATCGGCCTCTACTTATTTGTTCTACCTGGAAATCAATGTAATGATTTACAACTGGCACCATTATATTAATTCTCAATGATGATTTATGTAGAAATCCCTGTTATTTGTGCTGTCTGCATAAAATGTTTAAATAAACATATTATAATGCTGTCTGTTGCAAAGGAAAACCATTCAAGCTGAATCAGGGTGTGGACAGGAATGAACACACAATGTGTGGTAGCATCGTAGAAATGACACACGGGCCCCACTCTCTCAACTACGAAAGGTCTGTATTATCTTGTGCGATACAGTAGCGACATGGATGGAAATGGATCATTCCAGCATCATAGCCATGCCTGATGGAAAGGCATTTTGCACTGCTTAAATTGTTAAATTTAACTCTGCATCAGTTAAATTTAAACAAAAATTTCAGTTGCCTGGTCTCCCCAGCTGCATTTCAAGTCCTCACCAGCCACCTATGATGACTCCCTGGTGCCTGCCGTGTTGGACATGCAGCCCCAGTACGATTCTAAGCTGAGAGGCGCTGCCCTTACCTCTCCTGGACTGTCCCCCTGACCAGAGAAGGCACTGGGTGATAGGGGCTCCAAATGCCACACTCTCTGCTTTCCCATCCCGAGGGACTCAAGACTGAACTCTTGGGGCTTGCGAGAGCACTCCATTAACAAACAAGTCGAGGCCACGTGCTGCCAAGCACGGAAGAGCCAGGTTGCATTTAAAAGCTGCTTCGCACACAGACCGATGAGCATTTTCTTTACGAGAAGGAAATGGTCCCTTTGACATAGAAAAATTGTCTCATGCGCACAAACATGACTTTCTTTTACCTGTTCCATTTTAAACATACGTGTTCATAAGCCTGGCAGTCTTGAGTGGGCCGGGACTGGCTACCAGCCCTGATGGCTGATGTCCACATCACAGCTTTGAGGAGTGGCTGCCGAAAGTTGGCAGAATACGTGCATTTTTGTTAAATGCCAACTAGGGGGCTGTTGGAAGGCTGTCATGCTCCATGGAACAAATGATGCCAGTAAACACCATCGGTGTTCAGTAGACCGTCACATTTCTGAAGTCTGTTGAGCAAATTATACTCATTTTAAAATTTGTGTAACTGGGAATTGACACTTATTCTCGTGTTTGCTTGATAGGCAGAGTCATTGGCTGTCGCTCACACACACACACCCCCAAGCACAGACGCTCACTCATCTACATCCGTCACAGTTTTGTTCTGTAGAAGCACTATCCTGCTTAAACTTTGATCCCACCAGAGCCCTCCTAATGGTTCTCTGGACCTGCCAACACTATGCCTTGTCCTTGGGGAGCACTTTAAAGCAAGAACAAACCCCTTAATGTCTGCGAGACTTGGGTTTCAAGAAGGATCCACTTTGACTTCCTGCTGCTGAGGCAAGACCCTCTTTGCAACCCCATCCCCCGTGGCTGGTGTCGCAAATATTAATGCCATGCTTCCACATGCTGGGCTCAGAACGGCCCCTTTTAATTAAAATATGGATCTATTTTTTTCAAATGCATTTTCTGATATCTGCACACGGGGAGAAGCGCTTCTCCTGCCGAGCGCAATTTCAGATTGGGCAAAATAGGTGCAGATTTCATTCGAATCTCTTTGAAGTTTCTGAACGTCCTTAAACCCTAGGATGATTTTTTTCTGCTTTTATATTCTCAGTGGTTTCCTGGACATTAGGGAACAACTTTCATGTATTCACTTCTTTGGGATTCTGAAACATTATTGGATAAATATTAAAGAGAACCAAATTGAATCGAGGTTAAAGTGAATCAAATAGGCCCTAAATAAAATTTTAAAAGCAACACTTAAAATATATTGTTATTAATCAAGACTGGGGGAAGTTATAGATTAAATGTGGTCCTCATACCAATGAATCGAGGGTTTCTCATGGGGAAAAATACCCTCTATTTTTGCATATCCATGTGTCCACATGGAAATAAAGCTCAGAAGGCATCTCTTTAGGCAGCAGGGGTGAAATATCAAGAAAGGAACTCGCTCTGAGCTAAATGTCTCTAACGTTCTGAGTGGATCATGGCTTCCTTTGGGTCCCACAATACATTTTTGAGCCTCATTTTTTTACATTTATAGCACATTGGGCTACCCAAAAATTTCATATGAATTTTTCCATTACATCTTACAGAAAAACCTGAATGAATTTTTTTGCCAACCCAGTACCTTACTGGCATTAAAATTACATATATGTGTGTGTGTGTGTGTGTGTGTGTGTGTGTGTGTGTGGGAACACATCTGCTGCTCCCGCTAGATTCTTAAACCCCCTGGGGACCAGAATGATGCTGAGTGCCACTGATAACAGCTTACGTGCCTCTTCATCGGCCCTCTAGACGCTCCATCGTTTTGTCGCTGACTTACTCTGTTTCTCGCTGTTTGAATGAAGGAAGGCAGCTTGCAGTGACCTATTCTGCAGCTAAGGAGATAAAGCCGGATTTAGAGAGCAGGCATCATGTTGACCTTGTTTTCACTAATGTACAGTGTTTCGAGAGAGATTCCTGGATTCCTGTTCCTTCTCTTCATAATGTTCACATGTTGGTCAGTATTCTCACACTCAAATGCTTGTCTGCATTACATTTTCATAAAGTTCTTTGTGCTCATATTTGGACCTTGGGAGTGTAACTCAGTCATAGAATTTTAGTATTGCTGTGCATCATTCATTTAGAATCGTCAGCCCTTTAGGGATCACCCCAAACAGAGGACATTCCAAGACTTGTCTGGGGCTTTCCAGAATTAATACTGTGAAATTCAAGGAAGAGTTCCAAATCCCATCTTCTCTTATCAGTTTAGTTCCCCCAATGAAATACACCTTAGATACAATCACCGCTGGAGTCGCTGATAAGAATGGCCAGATCTGAGAAGGAGAAATCATGATGAGCTTCAAAGACCCTGAATCATGTCAGACCAGCCACACTGGGAAGCATGCCTCAGCCCTGGAAATGAGCCCCATCCCCTCGTGCCCTTTAGCACTATTTCCCTGACTTGATTTTATTGTTTGGTGTGTTCATGTTCCCTGCCTTATTTGCACTCCGTTTGCAAAATTTTACAAAATCTGTTTTGCTTAAAACCTTTCTTTTTCGTTCCTCGGCTGATTGTAGCCCTCTTATTCTCTGGATTTTAAGCCCTTTGAGGAGAATGAGGTCTGATCTTTGTGAGGGTGGCGGTGTTTCAAAGGCAGGTGAAGACTTTACAGGGAGGCCCCTTTATTTGGAATATCAATACTTTGCTTTTGCCAGGCCACAGTCTTAGAGCTTTTGTTTACAGGACGTAAGTCGCAGGTTTGGTTTGCGCTGATGTTTTCATCACCAAGCCCCAGTGGCGGGCAGAGCACCACCGCGTGTAAGACTCACCGGGGGGGATGGTCTCCCCAGCTGCATTTCAAGTCCTCACCAGCCACCTATGATGACTCCCTGGTGCCTGCCGTGTTGGACATGCAGCCCCAGTACGATTCTAAGCTGAGAGGCGCTGCCCTTACCTCTCCTGGACTGTCCCCCTGACCAGAGAAGGCACTGGGTGATAGGGGCTCCAAATGCCACACTCTCTGCTTTCCCATCCCGAGGGACTCAAGACTGAACTCTTGGGGCTTGCGAGAGCACTCCATTAACAAACAAGTCGAGGCCACGTGCTGCCAAGCACGGAAGAGCCAGGTTGCATTTAAAAGCTGCTTCGCACACAGACCGATGAGCATTTTCTTTACGAGAAGGAAATGGTCCCTTTGACATAGAAAAATTGTCTCATGCGCACAAACATGACTTTCTTTTACCTGTTCCATTTTAAACATACGTGTTCATAAGCCTGGCAGTCTTGAGTGGGCCGGGACTGGCTACCAGCCCTGATGGCTGATGTCCACATCACAGCTTTGAGGAGTGGCTGCCGAAAGTTGGCAGAATACGTGCATTTTTGTTAAATGCCAACTAGGGGGCTGTTGGAAGGCTGTCATGCTCCATGGAACAAATGATGCCAGTAAACACCATCGGTGTTCAGTAGACCGTCACATTTCTGAAGTCTGTTGAGCAAATTATACTCATTTTAAAATTTGTGTAACTGGGAATTGACACTTATTCTCGTGTTTGCTTGATAGGCAGAGTCATTGGCTGTCGCTCACACACACACAACCCCAAGCACAGACGCTCACTCATCTACGTCCGTCACAGTTTTGTTCTGTAGAAGCACTATCCTGCTTAAACTTTGATCCCACCAGAGCCCTCCTAATGGTTCTCTGGACCTGCCAACACTATGCCTTGTCCTTGGGGAGCACTTTAAAGCAAGAACAAACCCCTTAATGTCTGCGAGACTTGGGTTTCAAGAAGGATCCACTTTGACTTCCTGCTGCTGAGGCAAGACCCTCTTTGCAACCCCATCCCCCGTGGCTGGTGTCGCAAATATTAATGCCATGCTTCCACATGCTGGGCTCAGAACGGCCCCTTTTAATTAAAATATGGATCTATTTTTTTCAAATGCATTTTCTGATATCTGCACACGGGGAGAAGCGCTCTCCTGCCGAGCGCAATTTCAGATTGGGCAAAATAGGTGCAGATTTCATTCGAATCTCTTTGAAGTTTCTGAACGTCCTTAAACCCTAGGATGATTTTTTTCTGCTTTTATATTCTCAGTGGTTTCCTGGACATTAGGGAACAACTTTCATGTATTCACTTCTTTGGGATTCTGAAACATTATTGGATAAATATTAAAGAGAACCAAATTGAATCGAGGTTAAAGTGAATCAAATAGGCCCTAAATAAAATTTTAAAAGCAACACTTAAAATATATTGTTATTAATCAAGACTGGGGGAAGTTATAGATTAAATGTGGTCCTCATACCAATGAATCGAGGGTTTCTCATGGGGAAAAATACCCTCTATTTTTGCATATCCATGTGTCCACATGGAAATAAAGCTCAGAAGGCATCTCTTTAGGCAGCAGGGGTGAAATATCAAGAAAGGAACTCGCTCTGAGCTAAATGTCTCTAACGTTCTGAGTGGATCATGGCTTCCTTTGGGTCCCACAATACATTTTTGAGCCTCATTTTTTTACATTTATAGCACATTGGGCTACCCAAAAATTTCATATGAATTTTTCCATTACATCTTACAGAAAAACCTGAATGAATTTTTTTGCCAACCCAGTACCTTACTGGCATTAAAATTACATATATGTGTGTGTGTGTGTGTGTGTGTGTGTGTGTGTGTGTGGGAACACATCTGCTGCTCCCGCTAGATTCTTAAACCCCCTGGGGACCAGAATGATGCTGAGTGCCACTGATAACAGCTTACGTGCCTCTTCTTCGGCCCTCTAGACGCTCCATCGTTTTGTCGCTGACTTACTCTGTTTCTCGCTGTTTGAATGAAGGAAGGCAGCTTGCAGTGACCTATTCTGCAGCTAAGGAGATAAAGCCGGATTTAGAGAGCAGGCATCATGTTGACCTTGTTTTCACTAATGTACAGTGTTTCGAGAGAGATTCCTGGATTCCTGTTCCTTCTCTTCATAATGTTCACATGTTGGTCAGTATTCTCACACTCAAATGCTTGTCTGCATTACATTTTCATAAAGTTCTTTGTGCTCATATTTGGACCTTGGGAGTGTAACTCAGTCATAGAATTTTAGTATTGCTGTGCATCATTCATTTAGAATCGTCAGCCCTTTAGGGATCACCCCAAACAGAGGACATTCCAAGACTTGTCTGGGGCTTTCCAGAATTAATACTGTGAAATTCAAGGAAGAGTTCCAAATCCCATCTTCTCTTATCAGTTTAGTTCCCCCAATGAAATACACCTTAGATACAATCACCGCTGGAGTCGCTGATAAGAATGGCCAGATCTGAGAAGGAGAAATCATGATGAGCTTCAAAGACCCTGAATCATGTCAGACCAGCCACACTGGGAAGCATGCCTCAGCCCTGGAAATGAGCCCCATCCCCTCGTGCCCTTTAGCACTATTTCCCTGACTTGATTTTATTGTTTGGTGTGTTCATGTTCCCTGCCTTATTTGCACTCCGTTTGCAAAATTTTACAAAATCTGTTTTGCTTAAAACCTTTCTTTTTCGTTCCTCGGCTGATTGTAGCCCTCTTATTCTCTGGATTTTAAGCCCTTTGAGGAGAATGAGGTCTGATCTTTGTGAGGGTGGCGGTGTTTCAAAGGCAGGTGAAGACTTTACAGGGAGGCCCCTTTATTTGGAATATCAATACTTTGCTTTTGCCAGGCCACAGTCTTAGAGCTTTTGTTTACAGGAAGTAAGTCGCAGGTTTGGTTTGCGCTGATGTTTTCATCACCAAGCCCCAGTGGCGGGCAGAGCACCACCGCGTGTAAGACTCACCGGGGGGGCTTGCTGCGTCCCACCTGTATCTGCTGGTGTTGTTTTTCGTGGTTTTTTTTTTTTTTTAAATGGTGGGGACAGGGGGCACTCAGCCACAATCAGCAAAAAACTAAGAATGAAAAAGAAGGTGTGAGTGAGGAAAGGTGAGAGGGCGCCCGCAGGACTGAGTTTTCATGAGGCAGGATGACCGAGAGGCAGTTCATTTCCGATCCTCTGCAGAACCCCGGGCACTAGCAGCTCAAGCTGTGTCTCACAGCCACTCCCAAGCGTTAACTTCAAGCACATTTCCACACTGTTTGGCTCAAGCTCCTGGCAGTGTTCCTAAACACTCTGAGGAAATAATTCCACAAAGTGGCATAAATTAATGTGACTAATTAACATGATGTTAATTATTTGTAAATTGTATGTTTGGATACAATTACTTGAGAGGCATATGTTACATTCAGTGTTTACTGAAACAAGTGACTGCTAATAGCGCCTCCTGAGTGTTCCCTGCAAGGCAGTCAGCAAATGCAGGCTCCTCTAAAAATAAAAACCGTGTCCTCGGGGGAGCTGTGTGAACGCCTGAATAGCAAGTGCCACAGGAGTTGCCCGCTGCCTTGAAAAGTGGGGCTTCCTGAGGCTTCTTGCTCCACACCTGGAGCGTTGGAGTATGGCTTCCTTAAAGCTGTTTCTTCTTTCCTAAAGCCCAGACAGCAGGGCTTTGGGAACACTCCCAAAGTGGTACCCGGGTCTGGCAGCTCAGCATCTCTGCCAGATGTGTGTCTGTGAGGTCCGCTCCATCCTCAGCAGCTCCCCACCGGAAGTGATTGGGGTGAGCTGGAGTGAAAATTTTACCAGCCTGGCCATTATACATATACGACTTCTCACTCAGCAACATAGCAGTATCTTTGGGCTCAGACTTGATGTTCTTATTCTTGGTCCTGGGATCAACCAGTCGAAGTGGCTTTTTAGTTCTGACGAGGGTATTTTAGCTCTTCAAGGTTCGTTAGTTTCAGATGCTTTGGGTATGTATTGTTCAGTCGCTAAGTGCTGTCCAGCTCTTTGAAATCCCATGGACTGCAGCCTGCCAGGCTCCTCTGTTCTCCATTATCTCCCAGAGTTTGCTCAAATTCATGTCCATCGAGTCAGGGATGCTCTCTAACCATCTCACCCTCTGCCAGCCCCTCTCTTCCTGCCTTCAATCTTTCCCAGCATCAGTCTTTTCCAATGTCTGCTCTTTGCATCAGGTGGCCAAAGTATTGGAGCTTCAGCTTCAACATCACCTTCCAATGAATATTCAGGGTTGAAGAAAATCAACCTGATTAGGTTGATTTTCTTCAACCCTGAATATTGGTTTTCTTATCAATCTTGATTAACCTCCTTGCTACCCAAGGGACTCTTAAGAGTCTTCTCCAGCACCACAATTTGAAGACATCAATTCTTCAACAGTCAAGAGATTATGGAAACCTCAAAACATTTTGATTTACTCATGAAAGCTTTGACTTAAGTAATAGCAAATAGTTGTGCTTAAAATACGCAACTGATTAGCACCCATATTGAGGCTGGGACCAAGTCCCAGTGAAGTTGGCACTTGTCTTAGGAGCCGTCACATCTGAGGCTAATCTTACCTTTTCCATCACGACCACCACAAGGCAAGTGCCTGGCACAGAGTGGAATCTAAAGTCATGGGAGGGATGAATGTCTGAGGCCCAGTAGGGAATTAAAAAGAAAATGTGTATCCTTCTAAGACCTTGATAACATGTGGGTGTGTACTCGGTAGCTTCAGCCATGTCCAACTCTTTGAGACCCAATGGCCTGTAGCCCACCAGTCTCCTTTGTACATGGGACTCTCCAGGCAAGAACACTGGAGTGGGTTGCCATGCCCTCCTCCAGGGGATCTTCCCAACCCAGGGATCAAACCCACATCTCCTATATCTCCTGCATTGCAGGTGGATTCTTTACCACTGAGCCATCAGGGAAAACCCCCAGATAACATAGTCATTTTCAAAACTTTGTAACAACATAGGAAGAAAAATTATCCCAAAGTCTCCAGAGAAAATGTGAGCTGATTTCAACTAAGTTGACAGAGTAAATTTATGACACTTGGAAGGTATAGGGGCACAGGAAAAATGTGGGAGGAAAGTTGGCAAAAATGAATTACCCATGAATGTGGTGGCCCATAAATAGGAACGAAGGAATTAGAACTTCCAGAAGGGATTTTATACATTGATTTGGGGAGCACAACTTTGAATTGAGTGGAAAGTGTTGTGTCTTGTAGGAATAAAGAGTGTGGACATTTACATGACAATGTTGTAGGAACATATGCATTCAGATATCAGGAGGAGCCACCTTTGAGATGACTCTGAAAACCTTGGGATCTTTCGCTGTGTCTACTTGCAAAGAGATGTCATAACTCAGTGCTAAAAGAAAGATAGCAACTGTTGCTGTACATGGCAGGTTTGGTATTTTAAGTGAAAGTGAAAGTCTCTCAGTCGTGTCCGACTCTTTGCGACCCCATGGACTATACAGTCCATGGAATTCTTCAGGCCAGAATACTGGAGTGGGTAGCCTTTCCCTCCTCCAGGGGATCTTCCCGACCCAGGAATCGACTCCAGGACTCCTGCACTGCAGGCGGATACTTTACCAGCTGAGCCACCAGGGAAGCCCACTAGTATTTTAAAACATGATTTTTGTGTTCTTTTTTTGTTTGTATTTTAAAACATAGACATAGTAACTAAATGTTTAAGTAGAGTTCTAGAACATATTACTTTTAAATTGTGCTAATGACTAATTTTATTAGTGAAAGAATTGGGAAATATTTTTCATCTTCCGAACATCATCTCAGAGAAATTGTCCTGAATTTAGATTCTTTGCAACCCTAGCACACAGCATGAACCCCAACATACGGTTGACCCTCAATAAATGTTTGCTGGATGAATGAAAAAATTCCACTAAGCAAACTGTCAAGACGTGAAGGTTTATGATCATAATAATAGCAAGTGTGCTGCTGAGAGTCGACTCTATCACAGGCCCGGTTCTGGGTGCTTAGTGTGTGTATCTCTTTGAAGCTTCCCATTTCTTCCTCCACCATCTCTCTTGTACAGAAACGGGAATCTGACACAGAGAGATCAGCACACTTGCCTAGGGTCACACAGCATATGAGAGTGGCGGCCCCAGGATTGGAAATTCGACGTGCTGGTTCCCGAGATTGTACTTCTAAACATTCCTTCACTTGATTAAAGAGAAGAAAAACTTCACTCGGAGGAAGCATGCTTCTGCCTCTGTTAACAAGCAATTTCAGAAAGAACCAGGACAAGAGTCCCACTTGGGAGCAGAAATGGGGACAAAGTGAGACACCCCCCAACACACTTCCAGTCAGGCATCTGCAGGATAAAGGGAAAAGATAAGCATTCTTTACCACAGATGTTTTCCCTGTTACAGCCACCAGCTCTATAAATCCCTTGAAGTACTGTTGCAAATAACCCTCACCTCGCAGGCACTTGGATGGCATGGCATTCATTAATTAGTTTAATTTTCTGTATCTTATGCTGCTCTCTTAAGTTCTAGTAGCAGTGATGAGAAAAAGAAGAGGTGAATTCTGATTCAGTGTTTTCTGTATGCAAAGCACCGTTCTAAGCCCTTTGCAGTAAGTACATCCCATTTTACAGATGAGGAAACTGAGGCACCGAATTTAAAAGTGTTAGTGGTAGAGCTGGGACCTGGGCAGTCTGGGTCTGCAGCTGCTCCCATGATTCCTTCGTAGGTTTAATGCATGCACAATAAAGGCAGAGTGGAGGGGGCATGCCTTAGACTGGCTGACTCTGGCAAATGCAGGTGTGGTATGCTTCGTCTGCCCTTTGTATGAGGGAACTCTGTTAAACGCTTGTTTCTGAAGTTATTTGGTTTTGGCTGCGCTGGGTCTTCACCGCTGCATGAAGGCTTCCTCTAGAAAAGACCATAGCGTTTTCATTGCGGTCAGTTGCTTCTCTCGTTGCAGAGCATGGTCTCAGGCTTGCGGAGCACCGGCTCAGCGGCCCCAAGACATGCGGGATCTCGGTTTCTGGACTAGGAACTGAACCCATGTCCCTTACATTAGCAAGCGGATTCTTAGCCACTGGACTCCCAGGGAAGTCCCTAAACATTTTCTTTTCTTCTTCTTCTTTTAAAACGTATGCCAGCCTCTCCATGTCTTCAGAAACCTAAGGAAAGAAGAGCTTATAATATGTGAATGCAATTAGTCTTTGGTCGTATATTTTACAGAGAACGTTTTGGTCAAACGTATACTTCATCATGACGAACGGAAGCCTTTCATTCCCAGCTTAAACCTAGCTAGACCCGCAGTTCTTGTCTCAGTTCACTCTGAAGGCCGAATATTATAGTCATCTGACAGCAGAGAGTTCTGGGTAACGTTCCCACTAGGGCAATGCCAAGAGAAGATACAAAGAAAGAAAGTTTGAAGCTGAGGCTTGGCTTCTTGCCACTGCCTAGTTAACATAAGATTAATATTTTCCTTTTCTACATAAAAAAGTAGTTTTCTAAGGGATCATAAATTTTTAAACCAGAGACTGTCTGTGATTTCTGAATTTTTTTTTAATAAATTCAAATTATTGGCTTCAGCTCCCATTTTTAAACTCTGCCCTGCTTTGTACTTACTGAGAACGTTCAAACTTCAGAGCCCTTCATCTGTGAATTAATCATGTGTGGAGTATATGCAGTTGGAATTTAGCTATAAATATAAATGAAATGGCTCCAGCCATGGCTGGGTTCAGAAAAACTAAAGTGATTTGAGGAGTTCTCAGTTTAAAAAAATAGAAAAGTTTTAAGGAAGAAAAAAGGAGGAAAATTGAGAGGAGTGAGTAAATATGATACAGTCTCTTTGCATTAAAATGTTGGGCTTGTGTGGGTTCTATACTTTATTCCTAAGAGTCTGCAAATCAGCTTATAATCTCCAGTGTCTAGGTGAAAGGCATTGCGTGGTGTTTACCAGGCTCTGGAGTATCTTTCTCATTGCCTGGCAGACACATGAAAGGAAGCCATGGACATTAATCACTCTGAAAGGTGACCGCATGAGAGGATCTACAGTTTTTCTGGGTACCAGTTGGCAAGAAGGTTTGCCAAGCTGGAAAGTGAGACAGATGAGAGAGGGCGGGAACCGTGCCTGCTCACCTAAGGTTATGCATCGCATGCATCTGAGATGCTCTTTTCCTCCCAGAAAAGTCTGGGGTATAAATAGCTGGGAAGCACTCTCAACTACTCTCAAGTCTCTCATCAGGTCTAGTTGAAATGTCTGCACTGCTGATGAGGAAGGATAAGGAGCTGGAATCTGAGGCTGGGGCTCTGAACTTCAATCCTGATTGGCACACATACTAGCTGGGGGCCTCCAGCAATTACCTAGTCCTTTCGGAGACCGAACTTCGCCATTCGTAAAACAAGGGCCTCTGCCTTTTGAGGCCCCCATGTGCCCACAGCTGGGGTCAGCTGCTTGAATCGCGGAGCTATGCTGAATGTCTGTTGTGCGCAGTGACGCCATGTGAAGGGCTAAGGATACGAGAAGCACTTGCTTCTCTCGAGGAAGTTACCTCTCAGGAAGACAGACCAGTAAACAATGATGAAGTCAAACTGTGAGAAATGAATCAGTACAAACAGGTTTAGGGTATAGGCCTAGACAACACAGTAAAAAGCAGAGACATTACTTGCCGACAAAGGTCTGTTGAGTCAAAGCTATGGTTTTTCCAGTAGTCATGTATGGATGTGAGAGTCCGACCATAAAGAAAGCTAAGGGCTGAAGAATTGATGCTTTTGAACTATGGTATTGGAGAAGACTCTTGAGAGTCCCTTGGACTGCAAGGAGATCCAACCAGTCCATCCTAAAGGAGATAAGTCCTGAATATTCATTGGAAAGACTGATGCTGAAGCTGAAGCTCCAATACTTTGGCCACCTGAGGCGAAGAACTGACTCTTTGGAAAAGACCCTGATGCTGGGAAAGATTAAGGGCAGGAGAAGAAGGGGACGACAGAGGATGAGATGGTTGGATGACATCACTGACTCTACAGACATGAGTTTGAGCAAGCTCTGGGAGTTGGTGATGGACAAGGAAGCCTGGCGTGCTGCAGTCCATGGGGCCGCAAAGAGCTGGACACGACCGAGTGACTGAGCACCGTGCATATAACTTGGCAGGCACGCAGTCACGTCTGACTCTGCGACCTCATGGACTGTAGCCTGCCAGGCTCCTCTGTCCATGGATTTTCTCAGGCAAGGAGACTGCCGTGGGTTTTCATTTCCTTCTCCAGATGATTTTCCAGACCCAGGGATCGATCCCAAGACTTGGGCATCTCCTGCATCAGCAGGCGAATTCTTTACCACTGAGCCACTGTTGGGCTTGTGTGGGTTCTATACTTTATTTCTAAGAGTCTGCAAATTTGCCTATTTAAAATGCACAATTCAGTGGTTATTACTATACCATTGAGCTGTGCAACCATGATCGCAATCAATTTTAGAACATTTCTTCACACCCCGACACCCCATACCCATTGACAGTCATATTGCTTTCTCCCTTCTCTCAGCCCCTGGCAGCCTCTGAGCTCCTCTCTGGCCTGATGGATCCTGGACCACAGCCTGTGGCCCTTGGAACCGACTTCTTTCTTTGCCTAAGCTTGTCTTCAAGGTTCACCCAGGCTACAGCTCTTTTTCCACTGGGTGGACAGGCCACTCCTCAGCTGACGGCTGTTTGGGCTGTTTTGTTTGGGGCTGTTATGAGTAACGCTGCTCTGAGCACCCAGGTTCAAGTTCATGTGTGGACATCATGTGCTTTTGTGTCTCTTGATTAGGTACCTAGTAGTGGTGTTGCTGAATCATGTTTAACCTTTTGAGGATCTGTTAGATTCTTCTAAAGCATCTGCACCATTTCCCCTTTTTTCTCTTAATGCCTGAAGTATTGTCTATTGTACAAACAATACCTCCCCACTGTGTGAACTGGGGCAGAACCCAAACAGGGAGATACAAGTCGATTTAGTCTGTTTTCACTTGATAGTCCAGGGAAGGGTAGGCTATCAATGTGATAACGTTGCAGAGAAAGCCCAGATCTCAATGGCTTAAAATAGCAAATATTTATTTCTTGCTCTTAGGTCTACCAGTCAGTGGTAGCTCTGCCGTCTCTGCCAGGAGAGGCTTGACTGCAGTCTGTAGGGCAAGTTCATTCAGGGGCCAGTGGCTCCCCGGACTCTGTTCTCTTATGGCAAAGGACAGATGTGCACGAGGCCGCGTCAAACTGGCAACCTTCCTGTGGTCACAGCGAGTCACACACACACACAGCTAGGCCCAGGAGTCATGGTGTGGGGAAGCTTGCTTTACCTATTTTCTTTTCTGGAAGACTCTGCAGTGTCACATGGCGCAGTATGTGTTTGTATAACCCCATTATAGGGGAGATCCCCTGGAGAAGGCAGTGGCACCCCACTCCAGTGCTCTTGCCTGGAAAATCCCATGGACGGAGGAGCCTGGTGGGCTGCAGTCCATGGGGTCACAGAGTCAGACACGACTGAGCAACTTCACTTCACAACCCCCTTATATAAATGGAGCAAAGATCTGGGAAGAATGACCTAACACAGAATTTACAGGTCTCTAAATCAAGGTGAGAACCAGGGAAATAGAAAGGGTAGAGAGATTTCCAAATTATAACTTATTATTTAAAAATTGAGAGATGAGAAAGGCATAGTAATTTAGAAGCCACTCTTTGGCCATGCCCTGTAATGAAAAGATGGAGGCATTTTGTCATTAACCTATTGATTTTTTAAATATTTATTTATTTATTTGGCTGTTCTCAGTCTTAGCTGGGCACTCGGGGTCTCTAGTTGCGGCAGGCATGTAGGATATTGTTCCCTGACCAGGGATCGCATCCAGGCCCCGTGCGTTGGGAGCTCAGAGTCTTAGCCATTGAACCACCAAGGAAGTCTGTAACCTATTGATTTTACAAATTCTGTTTTGGTCCTCCTAGAGTCCTCAGATGCTTGGTTACTTCACAGAATAACAAAATTCAGGGGTGGAAAGAGCCTTCAGAGATACCGCCTTCTATCTGTAGAATCAATGAAAGAGGGCTGAAAGGTGTGAGCCCTGGCTCCAGCCCGAATGGGGTCCCCTTCTTCACGCAGCTGGTTCTCTGGCAGTCGCCCTGTTTGGTTCTCGTGGTGATTACTCAGGTACTCGTGCACACGCGCAGTCGTTCCGTCATGTCCGACTCTGCGACCCCATGGACTCCACCAGGCTCCTCTGTCCCTGGAATTTTCTAGACCTTCCCTCCTCCGGTGGATCTCCCCAGCCAGAGACTGAACCTGTGTCTCCTGTGCCTCCTGTACTGGCAGGCATGTTCTTTACCCCTGTGTACACTGGGAAGCCCTGCTTATACTTTGCAGCTACCCAGCTGATCCTTGTTTATAACTATTATAAAAGGAAACCTTGACCACCCCTGTGAATTCACCTAGGTTCTGAATTGGTGGGGTCTGAATCACTGGGGTTTAATCTGTTGCCTAAAAGATCCTCTACTTTCTACGTGGCCTTCAATCGTCCACCCTTCTCCCTTTGGTCACAGCCTACATGGAACACAGCTGATACATAGAATGGAAAGTTGCTTTATTTCAAAACTAGTAAGCTTCTTTTTCCTCAAATTAAGTGTTTGTACTTATGCCTTTATATCAGGCAAGCCACTGGAAGCAAATTAGATTTTTGGAAGGTACTCAGAATGGTAATAGAGTGATGGTGAGAATGAAAAGGGGAAAGAAAAAAAGAAAACAGTGTCAGGAAGGTTAATTGGTCTGAATATCTGATATGGAAGGTGAATGGAAAAGATGTAGTTTATCAAAGAACATTATGGGGATCTGAAATGTAGGATTATGAAAGAGAGAAGCTTTATCATAAAGCATAAAACAAAAACCAGCTCCTGGGAAATGTTGATGATGAGGTTGGTGGTGAGAACAGGTACGTTGCTGGCAGGAGGAGCCAAAGGCATTTGACCAACCTGTCCTTAAGGAAACCCCTGGAGCTTGAAATGAAATATTGAAGCACAGGCCCCATCCATTCGTGTCTCTGCACTGGTCGGCATTCTGTATTCAAAGAAATTCTGTCAAAATCTGAATCTGCCAAAAGAGTGGCAATAAATCTCCCATGGACTCTCTCTCTCTATCATCCTGGACATGAGCAGAACTCACTCAAACAGGGCTGCCATGTTCAAAGGCAACCCAAAGGGATGAGCCTCTCTGGCAGACTGTAGACAGCTGTGCTATTTGAATGTTCATAAACTGTGTGCAAGCAATTGACAAGTTGACAAAACATTGACAAAAAACAATTACTCAAGAAGCAGCACTTGGAAAGGTTGCTTGTTGTTGAGGAGATACCACAGAAAGAACAAGGGAAGATGCTGTTTCTGCCAAGGCGCTAAAACGTAATTTCTCAGACGCCATCACAGAGCTATCTGTAAGGAAAGAGTCAACAGATGAAATGATGTACTCTAATATAATAAATGGGCTCCCCAGGTGGCGACTGTGGTAAAGAATCTGCCTGCCAACACAGGAGATGTAAGAGACGCCAATTCTGGGGTGGGAAAATCCCCTGGAGGAGGAAATGGCACACCACTCCAGAATTCTTGCCTGGAAAATTCCATGGATAGAGGAACCCGGTGGGCTACAGTCCACGGGGCTGCAAAGAGCTGGACATGACTGAGTGACTGAGCACAAAATACAGTAAATAAATCTCTTACATTTTGTTTGTGACATGCGCTTTATCACTGGGCAGCTTAAAAAAAAATCACTAATCACTTTCTACCAAGGACCAAAATGCAGAAGTTATTTTAAGATGTCTGTATTCAAATACTTGAAATAGACAACAACTTTGAACTGCTTAAAATACAAAATATATTTGATCAGTTTGAAATAATTGCTATATTTTTAGGCATGATCTGCATACTATACTTATTTTGAGACTGATTTGCTTCTTGAGTTGGAAAATACAAAGGAAGCAGGTTTTAAAACAATTTAACAACAACAACAGTAATAATAATTTGATGAGGATGATGTAACATACCATTTAGGTCTTATTTTGTGCCAGTTAGTCACGCTCAATGTTTTACTTGTATTGTCTAATAACTCCTTGATTCCTCTCTATGAAACAGGAACGTCTATTAAGCCTTTGTACAGATAGGAAGTTTGAACCTTGAAGCAGTTATATTACTTTTCCAGGATCATACAGCTAGCAGTCAGAGGAGTGAGGTTTTGCACACAGATATGTTGAATTCCTGCCCTGGGCACTGCAGGTATACACATGCAGTCTCCATGGGAATTAGGAAGCGGTGTCTCTCCCTCAAGATTCTTTTATCTCCATCTGTTTGAAAAATGTTGTAATAAACTGACTGTGTAGACCAAGACAGCTTACTGCCATCTACCGGAAAATTGTTGTAATAAGTATAAAAATCTATGATACCCTTGATGTGAAAGGTATTCCCTTGGAGGTGGCTCTGTCTCCAGTTCGAGCAGGAGAATATCCTTGTTTTCTAGGAAAGCTAAAGAAGAGAAGGTTCTCCCGCCTTGCCCCCTCCAAGTTTTCCTTTTTATTCAGACTTAAACCTTAATGAAATACTGTGTTGATCTTGATACCCAGTTATCTCTTCGTGTGTGTGTACACTCAGTCCTGTCTGATTCTTTGGGACCCTGAGGTCTGTGGCCCACCAGGCTTCTCTCCAGGCAAGAATACTAGAAAAGGAAAGGAAAGTGAAAATCACTCAGTCGTGTCCAACTCTTTGTAACCCCATGGACTGTATAGTCCATGGAATTCTGCAGGCCAGAATACTAGAGTAGGGTAGCCTTTCCCTTCTCCAGGGGATCTTCCCAACCCAGGGATTGAACTCAGGTCTCCTGCATTGCAGGCGGATTCTTTACCAGCTGAGCCACAAGAATACTAGAGTAGGTTGCTATTTCCTTCTCCAGGGAATCTTCCCAGCCCAGGGATCAACCCCAGGTCTCCTGGTTTGGCAGGCAGATTCTTTACCCCTAGTGCCACTTGGGAAGAACCCTGACCGCCGACTGTTTGTGCTCTTCCAAGGGGATGCAGAGAAGAGTGAGAAAGTCTGCTTCTCAGGAGCCCTCAGTCTAGGTGGGGCAATGGTTAAGCACATTATTACAGTATGGAAGAAAGGTCCCTGGGTTTCCTTGCAGGAACTCCTTCCAAGGGGTTGTTCAGGGCCATGTGGAGGGGAATCACTGACCTCGAGGAGGAAATGGACCACATTTATGTAGATACCCATCCTTTTCAGATTCTTTTCCTGTTTCGGTTATTATAGAACATAGAGTAGAGTTCCCTGTGCTATGCAGAAGGTCCTTCCTGTTTATCTATTTTATATATAGTAATCGTATGTTAATCTCAAACTCTTACTCTCTCTCTCCCCTGAACCTTTCCCCTTTGGTAATCATAAACTTGTTTTCCAAGTCTATGAGTCTGTTTTCATTTTGAAAATAAGTTCATTTGTATCATTTTTTTTAGATTCCACGTATAAGTGACATTATATGATATTTGCCTTTGTCTATGTGACTTATTTCATCTAGTATGATAATCTCCAGGTCCATTCATGTTGCTGCAAATGGCATTACTTCATTCTTTTTTGACTGAGTAGTATTCTGTTATGTATATGTACCATCTCTTCTTTACCCATCCATATGCTGATGGACATTTAAGTTGGTTCCATGTCTTGGCTACTGTAAACAGTGCTGCTATGAAAATCAGAGTGAACATATCGATATGTTCCCAGGGTGCAATTGCATGATCATGTGGTGGTTATATTTTTTGTTTTTCAAAGAACCTCTGATACTACATTTTTGGGGAGAATCTATCACCCGATCAGTTCAGTTTTAGTCATGTCCCACTCTTTTTTGACCCCCATGTACTGTAGCTCGCCAGGCTTCCCTATCTATCACCAACTCCTGGAGCGTGCTCAAATTCACATCCATCGAGTCGGTGATGTCATCCAACCATCTCATCCTCTGTCGTCCCCTTCTTCTTCTGCCTTCAATCTTTCTCAGCATCAGGGTCTTTTCCAATGAGTCAGTTCTTTGCATCAGGTGGCCAAAGTATTGGAGTTTCAGTTTCAGCATCAGTCCTTTCAATGAATATTCAAGTCTGTTTTCCTTTAGGACTGACTGGTTGGATCTCCTTGATGTCCAAAGGACTTTCAAGAGTCTTCTCCAACACCAAAATTCAAAAGCACCAATTCTTCAGTGCTTAGCTTTCTTTATAGCCCAACTCTCCCACCCATATATGTGGCTACTGGAAAAACCAAAGCTTTGACTAGATGGCCCTTTGTCAGCAAAGTAATGTTTCTTCTCTTTAATATGCTGTCAAGGTTGGTCATAACTTCTCTTCCAAGGAGCAAGTGTCTTTTAATTTCATGACTGCAGTCACCATCTGCAGTGATTTTGGAGCCCCAAAAAATAAAGTCTGTCACTGTTTCCATTGTTTCCCCATCTATAGCCATGAAGTGAGGGGACTGGATGCCATGATCTTCGTTTTTTGAATATTGAGTTTTAAGCCAACTTTTTCACTCTCCTCTTTTACTTTCATCAAGAGGCTCTTTAGTTCTTCTTGGCTTTCTGCCATGAGGGTGGTGTCATCTGCATATCTGAGGTTATTGCTATTTCTCCCAGCAATCTTGATTCCAGCTTGTGCTTCCTCCAGCCCAGCGTTTCACATGATGTACTCTGCATATAAGTTAAATAAACAGGATGACAATACATAGCCTTGACATACTCCTTTTCCAATTTGGGACCTGTTGTCCCATGTCTGGTTCTAACTGTTGCTTCTTGACCTGCATACAGATTTCTCAGGAGACAAGTCAGGTGGTCTGGTATTCCTATCTCTTTCAGAATTTTCCACAGTTTATTGTGATCCACACAGTCAAAGGCTTTGGCATAGTCAATAAAGCAGAAAACTCCTTAATGATAGGCACAGTGCCATATAAGGACTTTGAAGTCCCTGCAATGTCTTTATCGAAGCTAATTTGAAAATATTGTTTAAATACTGAGTACATGCACATATTTTTAAGAAAAAAAATAGACACTTGGGTTCTGATTCTTAGCAATCCCTATCTATTTCAATCTAATGTTCATGTCTTCTCAGCCGTAACACCTATATTCTAATTAAAATTCACGCTAGTTTCAAATCCTTAATACAGATTACAGCATGCTTGTCACACAAGTGGCTTCAGTTCAGTTTTAGTCACTCAGTCATATCCAACTCTTTGCGACCCCATGGAGTGCAGCACACCAGGCCTCCCTGTCCTTCATCATTTCCCGGAGCTTACTCAAACTCATATCCATTGAGTCCGTGATGCCATCCAGCCATCTTATCCTCTGTCATCTCTTTTTCCTCCTGCCTTCAATCTTTCCCAGCATCAAGGTCTTTTCTGACGAGTTGGTTTTTTGGTTCAGGTGGCCAAAGTATTGCGAGTTTCAGCTTCAGCATCAGTCCTTCCAATGAATATACAGGATTGATTATATTTAGGATTGTCTGATCTCCAATGGCACCCCACTCCAGTATTCTTACCTGGAAAGTCCCATGGACGGAGGAGCCTGGTGGGCTGCAGTCCATGGAGTTGAGAAGAGGCAGACACAACTGAGTGACTTTCCTTTCACTTTTCACTTTCATGCATTGGAGAAGGAAATGGCAACCCACTCCAGTGTTCTTGCCTGGAGAATCCCAGGAAAGAGGGACCCTGGTGGGCTGCCGTCTATGGGGTCGCACAGAGTCAGACATGAATGAAACGACTTAGCAGCAGTAGCAGATCTCCTTGCAGTCCAAGCAACTCTCAAGAGTCTTTGCCAATACCACAGTTCAAAAGCATCAGTTCTTTGGTGCTCAGCCTTTTTATTGTCCAACTCTCATATCCATACATGACTACTGTAAAAACCATAGCTTTGACTAGACTGACCTTTGTTAGCAAAGTAATGTCTCTGCTTTTCAATATGCCGTCTAGGTTGGTCATAACTTTTCTTCCAAGCAGCAAGCATTTTTTAATTTTGTGGCTGCAGCCACCATCTGCAGTGATTATTGAGCCCAAGAAAATAAAGTCCATCACTGTTTCCACTGTTTCCCCATCTTTTTGCCATGAAATAATGAGACTGGATGCCGTGTTCTTTGCTTTTTGAATGTTAAGCTTTAAGCCAGCTTTTTCACTCTCCTCTTGCATTTTCATCAAGAGGCTCTTTAGTTCTTCACTTTCTGCCATTAAGGGTAGTGTCATCTTCATATCTGAGGTTATTGATATTTCTCCTGCAATCTTGATTCCAGATTGTGCTTCATCCAGCCCAGGATGATGTAGTCTCCGTGTGAGTTAAATAAACAGGGTGACAACATACAGCCTTGACATACTAATTTCCCAAGTTTGAACCTTTCCATTGTTCCATGTCCGGTTCTAACTGCTTCTTCTTGACCTGCATACAGATTTATCAGGAGGCAGGTAAGATGGTCTCTTACTCCCATCTCTTTTAAAATTTTCCACAGTTTGTCATCATCCACACAGTCAAATGCTTTAGTGTAGTCAATGAAGCAAAAGTAGATGTTTTTCTGGAATTCTCTTACTTTTTTGATGAGCCAGTGGATGCTGGCAATTTGATCTCTGGTGCTGCTGCCCTTTCTAAATCCAGCTTGTACATCTGGAAGTTCTCGGTTCATGTACTGTTGAAGACTAGCTTGGAGGATTTTTAGCATTAACTTGCTAGAATGTAAAATGAGTGCAAATATGTGGTAGTTTGAACACTGTTTGTCATTGCCCTTCTTTGGGACTGAAATGAAACCTCTTCCAGTTCTTGGCCACTGCTGAGTTTCCCAAATTTGCTGGCATACTGAGTGCTACAAGATGAGCCAGTGGATGCTGGCAATTTGATCTCTGGTGCTGCTGCCCTTTCTAAATCCAGCTTGTACATCTGGAAGTTCTCGGTTCATGTACTATTGAAGACTAGCTTGGAGGATTTTTAGCATTAACTTGCTAGAATGTAAAATGAGTGCAAATATGTGGTAGTTTGAACACTGTTTGTCATTGCCCTTCTTTGGGACTGAAATGAAACCTCTTCCAGTTCTTGGCCACTGCTGAGTTTCCCAAATTTGCTGGCATACTGAGTGCTACACTTTTACAGCATCATCTTTTAGAATTTGAAATAGCTCAACTGGAATTCTATCACCTCCACTAGGTTTGTTTATAGTGATGCTTCCTAAGGTCTATTTGACTTCACACTCCAAGATATCCGGCTCTAGATGAGGGATCACATTCTCATGGTTATCTGGGTCATAAAGATCTTTTTTGTACAGTTTTTCTCTGTATGCTTGCCATCTCTTCTTAATATCTTCTGCTTCTGTTAGGTCCATATCATTTCTGTCATTTCTTGTGCCCATCTTTGCATGAAATAGTCCCTTGAAAATATCTCTAATTTTCTAGAAGAGATCTCTAGTCTTTCCCATTCTATTGTTTTCCTCTATTTCTTTGCATTGTTCACTTAGCAAGGCTTTCTTATCTTTCTTT